>CABHPQ010143634.1:923-43186 GCA_902168405.1 Peromyscus aztecus
CTCACAGGAAGTGTGTCTGAGTCCTCTCATAGGAAGTGTGTCTGAGTTCTCTCACAGAAAGTGGCTATTCTTTTTTCTTACTCCTGAAGCAGAGCTTTGAAGATTAGGGGATGTATTTCATCCACAGTAGCTTCCCAATAGTGTTCACTGGGCCGAATATAAATTAACATTCAAAACTGAATACTTCCATAATCCAACAGCTGTTCCAAGGCTGCAACCAATTTGGAAAAGAAACCACAGAGAAATGTGGCAGAGGGAAAATCTGTAATTAAGGAAAATCTGCGCAGCCTTTCCCACTAAGTGAACAAGAGAGAAACTCAAGGGGTAATGCCAAAGCTTTAAAGACAATTTTTCTCCCGTGAACAAACTTTCTTCCTTACGTTCGTTTTCCTGAAGGAGTAGTCCCCTCTTCTCTTCCCTTTTATTAGAACTGTCCTAAGAGACTGCCCCTAAGAAAGGGCAGAGTGGGGATGAGCTCGTCTACTTACTGTCCGTGCGTGGGGTTCTTACAACCTTAGGGCGTCATGAGGCCTGTGTGGAGCCCTCAGCAGCTCCTTCCTCACTTGAGGCCGGATGTAGCAGCCATCTCAGGTAATAACGATGCCTAACAAGTTTCTCCTGTACAAAAGGCTCACACCCCCATCGCTGCTGCACGGAGTCTTCAGAAGCCTCCTTCCACATGGTGTCTACATTTAATATATTATTTGTCTTCTTTGGACACAGTTCAAAGAGGACATGCTGTGTTATGCCATAAGAAATGGTCCTTGCCTTGCACTGCTGATCCCAGTCACTACAGCATGCTAGTTGGAACTGCATCAAATACAAACGTCCACCTTAGCTCACCAACTGCTATGTGAACAGCAGGCTCACATCACAACTGTGACTAGAAAGGAGCATGGTGGAAAGCATCCTTGCTCTGTGTCATGAAGTCGAAGGATAAGGTGTGTAGCCAGCCGGCTACAGTGATTTACATTATTTTCCAACATGAAAACAAAATACACATATATTAGCCTTACTTCCTATTATATGTTAATACTATATAATATCATCCACTTCCATATACATATATATATGATTGATAATAAGAATTTTTAATGCTTTGACAAAAAATTAAAATCTCATGGAAAAAAATCTAATTATTCCCATTGATTATTAAGACTGCTTTGCAGGGTTTTGCTTACGTGGTCTAGGGTCTCATTATACACCCCAGGCAGACCCTGGCTTATAATCTGCCTGCTTCAGCCTCCTGAGTGCTGAGATCACAAGCGTATACCGCCACGGCTGGCCTAGAGGTCACTTTAACAGCCCCTGTACTGTGCAGATACAGGACCTCCTGTGTACTAGTCAAATTCATAAAGCCAAGTTTCCTAAAATTACACAAAATAGCAAAACAAATGACCTCCCTAGTACTGGATCAAATACACTTTACACTTCACTTCCTACTTCCAAACTCCTCTTCAGAACTTATCAAAAAGACAGTCTTTTATCAGGGTATAACTATGGAGAGCTAGAATGATGCTGAGTTGACACAGGGTTCTCCCTGAGGACAAGCCGACCATCCACCTGATTTACGGAGAGGATTCTCGTTCCTTCCGAGTCACCTCTGAACTCTGAAGGCAGTAACGGAGCGTGGCTGTGCCACATATACTGAGTCGACCGCAGGCACATGGCTATTCTTATGCTAGAATTGGTGAATATGCCAACAGAAGTGGGGTTCCACCAATACCAACGCTTCCGGCACGTTAGGGCTATTTTATCTCTAACACACGTGGGCTTCTTGTAGAATACTATTTTAAGGAGTGTTACTTTTGTTTATGCTCTGGAACATTTGTTTGATGATGCAAAAATGTGTTTGATGAAATAAAATTCACCTGCGGTCAGGAGGCTGAGTCAGCAACTGGCTGACAGGAAGTGGGAGGGAGGAGCCAGGAGAGACAGGGTCTTTAAGGAGGGGCGAGGAGAAGCATGGGGGCTTTTAGGAGGATGTGAGCAGGGAGAGGAGGTGAGCCACTGGCTATTCAGCCTCTCTGAGGAGCAGAATTCCACCTTAGCCTTTGAATCTGGAGTTCTTTAGAGGGACAGAGGTTTGGTTAAGTTCCCTTCATAGCCGGAGCCTGAGGGAACAGAATTCTCTTCGGCTACAGCCCTTGCCCTAACCGCTGCTGGGAGCAGAGGAGTTGCAGTTGCTGATTCGAACAGCCGTGGCTTAAAAGGCAGCAATAATAAAAAAAAGGACAACACTGGCTTGGTTTTGTTTCCATAGTGGAGAATCACGGTTTTAGTTGTTACCTACCAACTCCCAATATCGTATGAAGCCTGGCATGAGGGTTCTTTAAGAGGACTGGATTGTTTTAACATCATCTAGGTGCTCTTCACTTGATGACTGAGCAACCTACAGTGACTACTTTGAAGTAACTACAGTAATTTCAACAACAACAACGTGATTTGGCCATCTTCCACAGCGGTCATCAAACAGCCAGTAAGAAAAATCTAGCAAGTGAGACTTCCCAGGACAAAGAATTAGTTACCCTCCCCAACCAACAGTTAACTAGATAAAAACGTTCAAACCTTGAGTCACACACACACACACACACACACACACACACACACACACACACAATTATATGCACTAGCTAATGAAAACAGCTCCTACCTCAGGGTCGTCGTCATCAAAATCGTGGTATGTGGAATGATCTGGATTATTCACTTTATCCAGTAGCTCTATTGCCAAAGACCTTGTCAGAGGCTGGGTGACGAAGGGGTGCTATAAAACACACAGAACACTTTAGAGACTTGATGAAACACCTTATCTTATGAATAGGAGGCTGTTTGGGGGTAGAATGATACCTGGAGTAGCTTCTCTGCATTGGGTCTTTTTTTTGGATTTTTGGTAAGTGCCATCTTCACAAAATGATGAAAACTATTTGACCTGAGAAGGTTGAAAATTAAGCTTCTGTATTTTAATTCCCTTTTTGCTCATCTTGCTATAAAAGTCAATAAGCAAAGATACTTACCACTTCAACTTATCTTTTAGTTTAGGAGGCTGAAAATTACTCTTTGTCATTAGAAATAATGCCCTGAAAAACAAATAAAACATTGCATATTTCAACATTTCACATTCTAATAAGAGGAATATCTAGTCCCAGCAAGACTAAAGTAAATTCATGGCGTGGTAAATAAGCGTCAATCTGCACTGGACACACTGACCTCATCGGGTGAAGGTCAAACATGGGTGGCTGAAGCTCAGCCAGCTCGATGGCAGTGATGCCCACTGCCCAGAGGTCACACAGCTGGTTGTACCCTCCTTTCCTCTCAACAGCTGCCACTTCGGGGGCCATCCTGCAGGAAATACCCAGAAAACAGAGACCCTGTGTTTTTAGCGTACCCTCTTTACTCCTACAAGAGGCACATGGACTTGTCAATTGCTAAATTAAGTTCTGGTTAATCCTTGATGTCTGGAAACAGATAGGCCATATTTAAAAGACCCACTTTCCTTGAGTTCCTGACGTCTCATGGGAGGCATCTCAACCTCCTCAGTGTTTCCTTCATCAGTTCCCTACACTACGAAGTTGATGAAAATTTACCAGGATGACAGTAACCGGCCCCAAATTTGTTCACATCCCGATCTCTGTTCCCCAGAGTTCTATAAAGAAATAACATTTGTTAACAAGGGTTGTTTACGTGACACTTGCATCACTAGCCTGCAACTTGGCCATTGCTTTTATTTTTCCATTTCTCCGGGCACCGAGAATTTCACATTTAATATTTAATTTACATTTACTATAAACTTTGGAATGTTTTTAAAAAGTTCTATTGAAATAATAAAATAGTTATCAAAATGAATGCCTCCTTTTCAAAATGTTTTATTCGGGCCGGGCGGTGGTGGCGCACGCCTTTAATCCCAGCACTTGGGAGGCAGAGGCAGGCGGATCTCTGTGAGTTCGAGGCCAGCCTGGGCTACCAAGTGAGTTCCAGGAAAGGCGCAAAGCTACACAGAGAAACCCTGTCTCGAAAAACCAAAAAAAAAAAAAAAAATGTTTTATTCGGAGGGAAGGTAGTCAAATTTGGTAACTTTTAAAATTCCTTTTAACTTCGCTACTGCTTTAGTCTATTTAACCAAATACCTTGATTTGTTTAAATGGTTAATTTTCAAATACACAAGCTTTGAAATCCCAAACCAAAGTTTTAGAAACAACTGAGAAAAACAGGCAACTTTTCCAGTTCAAAAGAGCAAGTTGAGTACGGGTGCTTTACCAAAGCACATACTGTTTTCCAGTCTGACTGCAGGAGTCAGGTCAGTCACAATGAAAAACAAAAACAAAAAGAATAGGCAATTTTCAAAGCACTTGGTCTTAAAAATGATTTCATCTTGAAATCTCTCTCATAGAAATTGAAACCGTGATAAGAAAAGTAAACTTTAAAGTGTGCTGGGACTTCGTTACGGGCAGCTAGCGTGCAGCTGGAAGGAAGCCCCTGCAGGGGCTTGAAAAGCAGCCTTTGCCCTTTGCGAGCCCAGCACAGCGGAGAGCTTCACAGCGACACCCAGACGGTGGTCCACTCCTGGATCCAGTCATGTGAACCAGTGCTACAGGTGAGCTCGCTGCTACAAATACACGATATAATGAAATATTATGAACATTCTTTCTTCCCCCCGAGACAGGGTTTTTGCTGCTACAAAATACACAATGTAATGAAATATTATGAACATTCTTTTTCCCCTCAGAGACAGGGTTTCTCTGTACAGTCCTAGCTGTCCTGGAACTTGCTTTGCAGACCTGGCTGGCCTCGAACTCACAGAGATCCACCTGCCTCTGCCTCCTGAGTGCTGGGATTAAAGGTGTGTGCCACCATGCCTGGCTGACCACTCTTACTAGAAAGATACAAAGACAAACTATGACCAAAATTAAAGTGAATGCTTTAGAAAAACTTGTTAGAGACACAGGTCACAGGAGTCACCAGAGGTGAGGGGTGGGTACAGAAAATGTGTCTGGATGATGGAAGTCGGCTTTATCTTGATGGTTATCTTCTATCCAGAGCTGCTGAGTAAGTCCAAGCTCAGTCACTACTAATGCCCAGTCTTCCCACTTCAGCAGGCTTTCCTGACTAGTCACTAACCTGAGTACTCTGCAGGAGCGATTCTGTATTCTGAGACCCAGGTGGGAAAGGCACAGCACAAGACAGGCAGAGAGCAGGGGTGTTAACCGACCTCACCTGACCCAGCTTCCCATGCTCCCCGGGTATTTCCACTCTCCAGTGTTTAACTTCTGGAGCTGCAGGGAAAGATCAGTTCCTATCAACAAACATTAACTGGGCACACGTTCGGAATCAGGTGAGTCAGGAGATGCACATGTTCCTCCAGATGCTTAAAGACAAACTAGGGAGAGAGAGGACTTGGGAAGAGCAATGGATTCTCCTCGAATCCTTGCTCCTCTCTGAAAGCAAGCCAGAACCAGGAAGAGTAGAATAAGGAGAAACAAATACACACCTTCTGAAGCCCTAGGAGATATACCTTACCTACAACCACAGAGAGACGAAGAGGGAGTGTGGAATAATGCTCCGAGAAGACAAGGTAACCCAAGGGCACAGAGGAGAAGGCATGGCTGATCAGCCTCAAAGACTGCCCCACCTGCTGTAGAGTTACAGGCTAAAAGTCAGGCTGAGGCCGGCTGAGGACAGGAAGAGCGCTTAAACGTCAATAGCTAATTCACTCTCATCTCCTGAGCCCAGCAATTACTCCTTCCTCATTCCCACAGGACAAGGACAAGGAGAAACATGACAGGCTTCACTCAGGAACGAAGTGGATCTAGAATACGGAACTCCTCAGTGTCCTCTGCCTGCCCGTGCTGGGAACACTAACCACTTACCTTTCCTGCACACTGAGAAATGAGTCAGCTTTGCTTTTGTATTCGAGCCAGGCTCAATTTGCCCCATGCTGTCCTCAACATCTTGGGGTCTCCAGTGAGTGTCCCCCCACTCCCTTTCGGCCTCCCCAAAGCTGGGACTACAGGCATATTTCCCATACTCAGTTCTAGAGCCGGCTGCTATCATCTCGCTCTTTGGTGTGAACTAATATACAATAATTTTTAAACTTTTGAGGGAAGCCTCCCTCATGAAAGTCTAAATGTAAAAAGCTGAGGAATTCTCGCAGAAACCTGAAGATTTTTTGACCCTCTCAACTCTGCAACCCTGGCAGGCCTGCAGTTTGCTATGTAGACAGACCATCAGCTAGCCCTGAATTCACAGATTCACCTGGATCTTGAACATAAGATTTTTTTTAAGTGGAAGAAATGGGGCGGAGTGGCGCATGCCTTTAATCCCAGCACGTGGGAGGCAGAGGCAGGCGGATCTTCGTGAGTTTGAGGCCAGCCTGGTCTACAGAGTGAGTTCCAGGACAACCAGATCTAAATAGTGAAACCCTGTCTAGAAAACAAACAAACAAATAAATTGGAAGAAAGTGAGAAAACCAGTAGGTTGATTCAAGTGGCCTGAGGTGTAACTAATGAAACCCAGAGAAGAAATATAGCAGAGAAATGACCAAGTCAACACTTCAGGAGCACTTCCCAGGAGGACCATCTAGAATGTGAAGGACTTTAATCTCGGGTGCAAACCAATGACAAGTGTGAATGAATAAAGGTGAAAACAAGCAAATACTGGGATATCAATAGCAGGAATCATCATGGAATATCAAAATATGAAGCATCATTATGGGGAGAGGGACAGGTTACAAAGAGACGCACATCATGATGGCTTTCCATGGCATCACAGAAAAGCCACATGCACAACACCTCAAAAAATCCAACCTAGTGTTCTATACCCAATCAAATGTGAAGAAGCTAGAAATGCAAAGTCTTAAAGCTTTGACATCCATACACCTTTTACCAGAAAGATACTAAAATGTATTTCAAAAAAGATAAAAAGAGGAAGACCTAGAATCCAAGAAAGGCGCTCCCAGGGCAAAGCTCTATTAAAGGTAACCCCTGAGCATACACAGACCAGAGTGGAAAGGACAGAAGACTCCAGAAAGAATTAGTCCAGGAAGAAAAACATGGGGATGTAGCTCAATTGTAGAGTGTCAGTCTAACATGCAGTAAAGTTCCTGTATGCGTGTACACACACACACACACACACACACACACACACACACACACACACACACACACACCCGATAGCTTGACAGGTTTTATGGGTACAGAAAATCATACAGACACATCTTACAGAATTGGGCAATGGGAGGAGCTACGGGATGTCTTCTAGGAGATCAAGATCTAAGCAAATAAAAAGGAACAGTGAAGAGTGGTGGCAGACTACTAACGGTTCAGCAGGAACACTGTAAGGACCAGACAGATGCAAGATGGACGAGAGGCTGACATCTTCAACGACTCCAACAAAGTCTACAAATAATCGCTTGGACTAGACACAGCAAAAGACAGGGCTATAAGCTTTTTACAAAAGTCATTTTAGCTCTAGTTGACTTTTAAAAATTTGTATTTGATAAAGGGACAAATGAATATAAGAAATTATATTTATCACGGCCCACTTCAACAAAACAAAAACCCAGTAGCAGTTGAGTACTGAGGGTCAGACTAGAGATGTCCGGGGAATGGGAGCACTGATGTTGAAGGCATGGCAAGACTGTACAGTGGTAAAAACCGGAGCAGTGCTGTGCCTGCCCACCACTGCTCAGTGCTCAGCTAAGCCACCCAGGCACAGTTTCGTGGCCAAAATGATGGAGTAATGAATGAATGACAGGACGGGTTTCCTACGATAGTAAAGACTATCCAGAGACAGGTATGGGCAGAAAGGAAGGTCTGTGGATGAGACTGCTAGAAAAAGATGGAAGGATTGAACTGGGGCCTGGCAGGGAAGATTCCAAATGCCAGAAACCTGCCTTTGATCTCAGTCAACCAAGACTGCACAAAGGTTTGGGGAGACAGCTCAGTGGTAAACTGTTTACTTAGCACGTTTGAGGTCCTACGTTCAGTTCCCAGAAACACCAAAACCAGCAAGGTTCTTGAAAACTGTGACTAATATAATCATCAGAACATGTAGGAAGAACATGATAAATATAAAAACATTAAAATATGTGTTAAGTATCGGGAACCTAACAACTGAATCAAACTTTAAAGACTTCCCGGTCTTATGAAAATCAGTATGTAGTGTATTTTTTGGCCAAGCAATCCATCCATAAGAATACATGTTTAAATTACTAAACTCATTGATTACCTTCATGCACTCTGACTTAGGCCTAGGAATTCTGACCAGTCCTTTTTTTTTTAAGAAATGCTGTATCCAATAATGACAGGACAATAAAGATTTTTAAGTAAATTAAAATAAGATTACCAATATGGGGTACCAATGAAAGACTTCCGTTTGGCAATTGTAGCTGTTATCTGTGCAGAAACTCCAAAATCAGCTATTAAAAAAGAGAGAGAGAATGAAATCATTTAAGGTAATACCAAACTTCCAATAACTACTTTCATCCATTCACAGAAGTGGAACCCCTCACACACGTTATATTTTTTAACTCTGATGGACTATTGAAATATCACACAGCGGTCTGTAGCACGGCCAGATGGATTCCCCTGTAACTCGCATGAACCAAACAACAACAAAGGTTAAGATCAAACCATTTTTATAGGAAAGAACGGGCTTGGGAAAATGGAAACCCACACTTACTGATGTAATTTCTAGTTTCTAAGACTATTTCAAGGAGTACTACTAGAAAGGACCTTTAAGTAGCTGTCTATTCTAGTCACTCTCTGCCAGACGCAGAGTGACATCTGCAGACTAAGGTGGCCACTGGTAAACCCACCCACCTTGAAAAGACCCCAACATGACAGTCCCCAAATCCTGACCTCGGCAGCACAATGCGGTCACTAGTGGGGATTTGTCACGACTCCCTAAGCATGCTCAGTCCTAACATTTTCTAGTGTGTTTGACGACCCTAAATCCATCCTAAGAGAAATTAAGGTGTGGAACATCGCCACGGATGGGCTGCTCGTAGAAACTGCTCCCTAGGTAAGACAGCAAGGGCACAGGACTGAACAGCACACGACGAATCCTTCCTACTTTTCTCATACTGGCAGGCTGCTTAGGAAAACTATCTTGTATGTTAATTACTAGAGAAATACTGTCAATCTGATTAATCCTACAGTAGGGTAGTTCAACGCAGTTTTATTTGTTCGTTTATGTAGTGGAGCCAGGGACAAACCTAGTGCCTTGTACATTCTGGACAAGGGCTCCCACTAGACTAACATCCAGAGCCCTATTGACATTTTTATAAAACAAATGTATATTTTGAAATTTAGTTTGTCCCAAATAGTTTCAAAATAATTTTTCCATATTTGTTAAAACATTCTTGTTATCAGTTAATAAAGTTACTAGTGAACACTTTTCTTGTTTTAAACTCATACCAAGTCATTACTGGTTCTGAACTTCATTGTAATTATACCCTGTAAGTTACTGTTTAAAGTAAAGCAACACTTAGCATCGAATTCTATTCTTATATAAATAATAGTGCGTTTGCTTTTTAAAATTGGATAAATGATGTAGGATTTTTGGGGTTACTGGACATTTATTACTTTATTTTGTCCTCATTTCTGGTTACAGTTTTATAGAGATTTCCTACTGGAAGCCCAGCCCCTGGGTTTAGAGGTGGAAGAGTCCCAACACATATGACTTCATGGTGTCTTTGCAACAATCTGTTTCTTGTGAAGGACAAACTGTTTAGGGGGAAGGAAATGAGAGGTGACCGGCCTGCAATGAGATCTCCACTGAAAAATAAATATGCTATTCCTAGGGATAACCAAGGACAGATGGAGACTTGTAGTCCTGAAAAAACAAATATGCTATCCCTAGGGGTGATCTAGGACAGAGGACTTGTAGTCCTGAAAAACAAGACAAACAAAACCCCCAACCAAACCCAACTACAATTCAGAAAAGATGTGTGCATGCGATGGAATTCTGATTTACTTACCTAATTTCACATGACCGTTATCCGTTAATAGAATGTTAGCGCCCTTCAAAGGGAGAACATTTTAGTTGAGTGGGAGGCAGACATTTTATTAGGTGAAACATATACTAGGTTAACTATACATATTAAATAACCACAGCCTTAGATCTAGAAATGCTAAAATTTAAAATGTGTTCAATTAAAATGTTGCATAATTATAGAAAACATTGCTGTCCACTTTTTAGTTAATTTCATGATGTTTACATAATGTGTTCCCCTAAAAAGGGCTCCTTGCTAATAACAAGATATGAATGCTTACACAGAAGTGACACATTTTAATCTAAATGCTACTTCTTGGCTGATCACATACCATTGCTACACTGTATTTTAGCCTCGCATTTCATTGCTGATTGTATTTTAAACTTGACTATTTATTGTATTTCCCATCCTTAAAAAGTCCCTCCCCACCCCAGAACTCATCACTGCAGGCACATGACTGTCCTGCTTCTTGGTAGATGAGGCTTTCTATCCTAACGGCTTTCTCAAGAGGTTAGAGTCAGCTAGCACACCCATCACTAGCTGTGGGTCTACAGCTACCCCCATGCAACTTTTAAATGCCAAAGCAGGCAGCTCTTTAATCCAATGTGCTGGTATGATTGCAGCTCAAGGGAGATGTTCTTAGATCCCCTACCTCCAACTGACAAGAGAGAAAGACACAGCAGAAGAGTAGAAGGGAAAAAAGAGAGAGAGGGAGGAAGAGAAGGGAAAGAGGGAGGGAGGGAGGGAGGGAGAGAGAGACAAACAAACAGTTTGTTTATAGGAGGTGGTGGCACACACCTTTAATCCCAGCACTCCTGAGGCAGAGGCAGGCGAATCTCTGTGAGTTCGAGGCCAGCCCGATCTACAGATTGAGTTACAGGACAGCTAAGGCTACACAGAGAAACCCTGTCTCAAAAAACCAAGAAAAAAAAAAAAAAGAGAGAAAATGCAGACTTCGAGACCCTAGAACATGATCCATGAAGTGGAGCTACAGCCACTCACAACGCCCCGATCTCTGGGGCAATGTGGAGAGGAAGGACATGCCCACATCAGGGCTTTCAATCTGCCTCCCTCTGAGCAGTCAGACCTCTGTGTTCTCTCTCCTCTCACGTTAACGTTCCTAAGTTATAACTTCTATCATTCCACATACACATCACAGCTTCTGACCCCTCTGTTCTTCCCTCTATCCATCCCCCTCCCCCTTCTCTCTGAGAGACAACTGTCTGCCAGCCAGGCACGTAAGTTCTGGTGTGCAGTAATAAACAAGTTCCAGTGTTTGTGTGTGTAGGTAAGAAAGAAGATAAAAAATGATTATTTCTGGCCCAACAAAAGATTCAAAGTCAGGCAGAAACAAACTCTCTGAAAACAAAAAATGGGAAGAAGTCCTCTGAAAGCTGACGATATTTGAGCAGAGGTCTCAATGAAGTAAGTGTAGCCAGCCACACCCAAATTTGGGACAAGAACATTATACGAAGAAAGGACAGCAAACACAAAGACCTAGAGGCAGAATGAGCTTGAAATATTCCAAGAACCGCAAATGTAGTGTGGCTGTGCTGTGGGACATTTGTCCACTGTGAAGATGTGTTGCTGTGATTGGTGTAGTAAAACGCTGAACGGTCAACAGCTAGGCAGGAGGCACAGGAGGGACTTCTGGGCAGAGACAGGAAGCAGGAGAAGTTAACGGAGGTATGAGAGAGATCGTAACGAGTTGGACACACAGAATGGGAGAGAGGTAAAAGCCATGTGGTAGAAGGTAGATGAATAAAAATATGGGTTAATTTAAGTTATAAGAGCCAGTTAAGAACAAACCTAAGCTAAAGACCAAGCTTTCACAACAAGAAGTCTCCATGTCATTATGTGGGAGCTGGAGGGAAGAGAAAGACTCGTTACATGGCTGAGTCAAAATGAGTAAAAGAGAGGAATGGGGTGTGAGGCGAGCTCAGAGAGATGCATGCAGGGCCTGGATCACACATAACCTTGCTGGCCACAGTCCAAGCACCTGCATTTCTTAGTGAGTACTATGGGAAGTCAATGGTGCTGGTGAGCAGGGGAGTGACATGACCTGACTTTAAAAGGTTATTCTGTTTGTCAAATACAGTAGTAACTATAGAACCACTCAAGGATGGAAGCATTGAGAGCAGGAAGAAGGCTCCTACAGATACAGGTGAGACAGAATAGGATGGAGGCTTAGACAATGGCAGAGGCTGTACCGATGGTCAGAATTTACCCAGACCCCAAAGGCTGACATGAGTCCTTGCACAAAGGAACACAAAACTACCCAGCCAAGCTCATCACCTACGAAACCCACACACTCCCTGCTCAGTAATATAATACAGATATTATAGTCTCCAGAAGGGCCTCATACTTCGCTTTGTATTTCTGTTCAGATTATTCTTTCAACTTGGAGAACATGCCAATCTCCACTTCTGACGAAAACCTACCAATCCTTCCCAATCATCCAATGCCAATGACTGGACCCTTCCTTAGGACTCCGACCTCTACAGAAGCTCCTTTACCTTGGAAGCGCAAAGCCCCCTGCTCGTGTCTTTTAAGGGCTTCTGGGAAATACCTAAAGCAGGAGTCCACGAGTCCACTTACATTCCAGGGAACACTGGACTGTGTGGGCATGTGGGCATTCTCTGAGGACAGAGTCCAAGGCTTTCCTCGGGGACTAGGAGAGCAACAAGAGTCACTTCTCCCTCAAAAGGTCAGAAGTTTAAAACTTGAGAAAGTAACAGAAGGAGAGAATGGTATAAGGAAGTAAACGAAGAAGAAGGAAATAAACGGAAGGAAGAACCATTTCCAGTGGAGAGTGCAGTAGAAACCCCCTCAGGAGTCCTGTCAGCCTGAGCCAATCCCAGCCTGGCCAGTGCCGCTGTCCTCTGGGAGTGACCAGGGCTTCCTCCACCCATGCAGACACATTACTAATGATATCTTTCACTAATTTAAGAGCACCAGACTAGTAGATGATACAGTAATCATGCAATTTACTATGATTTTATGGAAGCTATGGAGCTAATTTGTACCTTATAAACAAATAAGTTACAAATGAGATAAAAAGTCAGGCGGTGGCGGCGCATGCCTTTAATCCCAGCACTCGGGAGGCAGAGCCAGGCGGATCTCTGTGAGTTCGAGGCCAGGCTGGGCTACAGAGTGAGTTCCAGGAAAGGTGCAAAGCTACACAGAGAAACCCTGTCTCGAAAAACAAAAAAACAAAAAACAAAAACAACAAAAACACACACAAAAAAACCCCCCAAAAAGCAAACAAACAAAACAACTATAAAAACACTAATCCAGCCAGGTGTGGTGGTGCTTGCCTATGATTCCAGCACTTGGGAGACAGAGTCAAAAGGAACAGGAATTCAAATACATGCTCAACTACATAGTAAGTCTGAGGACAGCATGACCTACATGCACGATGTCTCTAACTACCTCCAAACCAAAACCAACCGAACAAAACTCCAAACCCCACACTTTAGACGGCAGTCTCCCTAGTCCGGCCTCAACAACGCCTACTCTAAGAATGTGGTGAGACCCACCACAGATCACTCACGTTTATCACTGCAATATATTTCAGGTGGCAAACTTATCAAACAGAATAATCAAAAGAAGTCCGCTCAGTGATTTTTAAAGTGAAAAACAGGTCATTTAAAAGCAAAAAAACAGGCCAAAAATATAATGTATACCTTTATATCTCTGTGCATTTTTCCTTTACTGTGAAGATAATACAATCCCTAGAGTTTAAAAAAAATAGAAAAATAAGCAAGATTTATCACACAGCACAAGTGAGTAGTGGTCACTATTTTATTAACTCTTTATAGAAGACCAAGTATCAACTCATTGTAATGAACTATTATAGAAGACACCAGAGTTCAGATGAGAATGAGAAAGAAAGCTCAGATAGAACCACTAATTCTTCTAAAACAACACTTCGTGAACTGTGCAAACAGTTGGAATTTTTGAAGTGTATGTCCCACTAGAATCTGAACACATTTCAATTTCTCTGGTATTACTGAATTTTCAAGCCTTTCTTTGTCTGTAAGAGGAATATACAGACCCACAGTGCTTGAAGTCTAGGTTATATTATAATCTTTAGGCTTTATAGTATTTAATTGTAAATATAGCTTGTGTTTCTAACAGTTTATAAATGTATTAAGGGCCAGAGATATAGCTTGGTGGAGAGCACTTGTCTAGCATGTGTGAGGCCCTGGGTTCAACCCCCCATACCACAAAAACAGAACAATACACGTAAGTAAAATAATACAACTGTATTAAAAGTGTTCTAGATGATCTTGTCCCCTAACAGTAATGCACAGTACATAAGCTTTTAATAAAGAATAGCACTTTAAATATGACTTGCCTGTAGTGTTTCTCTGCTAACATATGCAATCTGCAGTTCTGAGAGGGGCCCAGTTACTGTAAGAGAGGAAAATCAGTATCAGCAAGATTAACAACACACGCTTCCACTAAGTGACATACAAATCCCATTAAGAACAGACTCAACATACCTAAGCAATTCTACTAGACCCAATATCAAAAAGGCAGAGTTTTCATTGTGATTCTTTTTAAGTCTGTCATGCTCACTGCTGTACTTCCGTGTTTGTAACAATGCCTGACACAGAAAAGCCATATTATGTTTATAAACAAATGAATGACTAAAATTGATTTTACTTTACACCTTGCTGATCCAGTACTCACAGATGTTCAAAGAATGCCCAAGTGGCATAAGCTTTCATTAAGGTTTCTTTATTGATGAGTAACATGTATCACAGCTGGCTTTCAATCAATATTTTCCCTAAAAGTATCACCATTGTAGTTATAAAATTAAAGTATATTCTCTATGAAAATTCTAGTCAATACAGAAGTTAAGAAAGCAAAGGTCTCTTCCCTATCCAGAATGTAAAAAGTTCCATCTATAACCTATAAGTTGATTTTATATAGGCATTTTATATAACATGATCTTCAACTTACAATGGCTTATGTTCTAGATAAATCCATTTTAAGCTGACAATATTCTAGGTCAAAAATGAATTTCATATACCAACATACGCCATCACAGCTAAGCAGTCCTGGACATAGAAGCATCAGTTGCTACCTCGGGGTCTGGTTGCTCAGTGGGATCTGTGGGATCTACTAATGTAACCAAGAGCACATGAGCTCTCACCATACATGGTAGAGAACAGCAGCCTGGGGAAAGGCCAAACTCAAAAGCTGGCACAGGGTTTGTACTGAATCTTCGTGGACGCCTTTCACATCACTGCTAAGTCAGAAGCCTGGGAGTTGAGCCACGGCAGCTCTACACACAGTGCACATACAAAGGAGCACAACCAAACTCAGCACACCCCTTCGGAAACCTGCTCTTTCACTAGCCAGACGCTTTTCCACAGCAATGGACAGCCTTCATTTTATCCTAAGTGTAATGTAAATTACACTGGTGGACTGCTGTGTGCTGCTTCAAGACTGTGGAAAGAAGAGGAGGCCCTCCCTTGTCTCCTCCAAAGCTCCCGAGCTGGGTCAGGCTGGTGCCACTGTAATGGGGAGAGAAAGGCAGCAAGCAGCCAAGGATGTTACAAACACCACATCCCTGAGAAGAGCGAGGAGGTGAAGCATCTCCCACAGAGGCTGCTGCTGTTTATCTCCCACATGTAAAAAACCAGTGGAAGCAAAGCTGCAACCCCATCCACGGAGAGAGTTCAATTGGGGGTTCCAGCTGACGGCAACTTCCCCAGTCAATCTCTGCTGGGTGTTTTAAGTCCCCAGGTGGATGGTGTTGCCTTTGCTCGCTGTCATGAGGCTGCCCCAGGCAGGCATTTCTGCTGGATGCTATAGAGTCGTGATTGGGTGCGATCTGAAGCTTCTATTTATCTGCCTCTTGCTACCCTCTTTTATACTTTTGCTTGCTATATGCTGAATTACTTCACTCACTGAAAACTGAAAGTATGGCAGTCATAGCTTATCCTCTGGATGTACATACTATTTCCTGTGTGTGCATTTGATATGGTTTGAGTATATGTTCCTCTAAAATTCATGTGGAATCTTTTTCATGGTGTGTGTATTCACCTGTGATTGCACACGTGTGTGCAGGCCACAGGATGATGTTGGGTATTTTTCTCAATCACTCTCAATCTTATGTATTGGGACAGGGTCTTTCTCTTAAATATGGAGTTCACCAACTCAGCTGGTCTAGCTAGCCATCTTAAACCCAGAGTCCACCACCTCAGCTGGTCTAGCTAGCCATCGTGCTCTGGGGATTGCCTGTCTCCATCTTCCAAGTGCTGGGATCACCGGTGGAACACACTAGCTTGGCTTTACATGAGTGCCAGGGTTCCAAAGTACTGTCTCCACACTTGCATGGTAAACATTTCATCCTCTAGCCTCGAATGTTGAATCTTCAGTGTGATAGTATTAGCAGGCAAGACCTGGGAGACGAGCCCCATGAAGAGGCTACTTTCTTAAGAATGAGATCAGAAGCAATGTGGGAGTCTTCGCTGCCTTTCCTTTCCGTTTACCATGTGACAGCACTAGATGCTGTCACCTATTTTCTTGGACACACAACTTGCTGGCACCTCCATCTTAGACTTCTCAGTCTCCAAGACTATAAGAAATAAGTTTCTGCTTATGGATTACCCAGTAACTATGGTATTTAATAATGTCATGATTAATCTTCATTGTCAATGGGATTACGTAACAATCGGGAAAATTAGTGAAGCACACCTGAGTGTCTGTGATGGCCTTTCTGTAGACAATTAGATCACTAGGGTCCTGACTTAATATATTGCTATTTTGATGGATTTATAATATCATGGGAATATGGAGAGTAGTGAAAAGTAAGAAGTGTTGGGGGGACAGTTGGAAGAAACAGGCCACTGGGGACACGTCCTTAGTGCTGTATCTTGCCCTGGACCTCTCAGTATTGACTTTTTCTTTGCTTCTTGTCTGTCAAGATGTGAGCAGCCTCTTCCACATGTTCCCACTGCCACGATGTTCACTCTTGTGGCCGTACCCAGGTTTCCATGAAGTAATTAGTGTCCTGGCAGTATGTAATACTTTTTGACTAGGCTGTAATGCTGTATGCTTGTGTAGACATGTCAAACAAGCTTCCTTTTCTTTTTGCAGATGCCTCCCCACCGTGACATCCCCCACTCCCCCACCCCCTCACCCCATCTCCATGCTGCCATTATGTGGGGAACAGTATAACATTCTAGGTTTCTTTATCCAATGAAAGAGAAGTTCTTCTCTTCCTAGAATCCTAGAGTTTATGAGGTTTTCATTCGATTTATTTTTAAAAGTTGTAATTTGGCCAGGAGGTGGTGGCACACTCCTTTAATACTAGGACTCTGGGAGGCAGAGGCAGGCAGATCTCTGTGAGTTCAAGGCCAGCCTGGTCTATGGAGCTAGTTCTAGGACAGCCAGGGCTACACAGAGAAACCCTATCTCAAAAAAAGTTATAATTTGAGTGAAGGATACGGTTTGGTGGTAGAGCCCTGCTTACCATGCACATGGCCCAGGTTTCAATTTCAAGCATCATACATGCTCTTCCGCCTGGCTTTTAAGGCTCTCACATCTGATTTTGGTCCCTATATGCACCATCCTAGACTAACTGGAGTGACCTCCTGTGTGCTGCAGTGCCACTGCTCATCACTGACTATTAGAACACACTTCCTCCCATCTCTACCCAAAAGCTGCCTATCGTCTCAAGACGAATGAGGCCTGCTCTCTCCTCTGAGCTTTGGAAGATGATTTCAGAAAACCTACCCTTCCTTTTTCCTCCTCGACTGTGGTTGTTAGAATACACTAGACCACAAGTATATGAAATAAAAGCACAGCAACAACCATGCTGTTACATCATTCTTACACGGAATAAACCTGTACTAGGAAGATAAAGTGATATGAAAGGAATTCTGAATTATTTAGTAAAATTCCCACCAAAATGGCCTTTCACCGTCTTCTTTAGTACAATCAAACCTGGAATTACTAAAAGGCTCCACAACTGAGAATAGGAACTCAAGAGAAAACGTACAATGTTTTCTCAAAGAAATTGACTGCTTGAATTATTGAGTTACTGTGTTTTACATTAATCAAAAAGTAAACCTGCAGAGAAAGAATAAGCCAGAACCAGGATAGAAATGGTAGACAGAAAAAAAAATATATCCCATAGAAAACAGCCAACAGAGTTTATCTTATGAGTCTTCTGTATTCCACCACTGACTTTCATTTTCTCATTCCCTAGATTTTTGCACTAAGAGAACAAACAGACATTTAGGTACTGCTCCATGAACACTTGAGAGCAAAGTCAATGACGTCAGCATCACCACCACTCAGGGTCTTAGCTACTGTTCTCTTGCTGAGAGAAGACACCATGTAAGAGGAACTTATGAGAGAAAGTACTTAATCAGGGGCTAGTTTACAGCTTCAGAGGGTGAGTCCACTATCATCACGGCAGGAAGCATGGTGGCCAGCAGGGAGGTGTGGTGCTGGAGCAGTAGCTGAGAGCTCACATCTGATACCCAAACTGAAGGCAGAGAGAAACCTCAAAGCCCACGCCCAGTGACACACCTCCTCCAACAAGGCCACACCTCCTCCACACGGGTCACACCTCCTAACCCTTCCCAAACAGGTCCACTAACTGGGGACCAAGCATGCAAACATATGAGCTTATGGGGGACATTCTCTTTTAAACCATCACACTCAGGTATCATGATCTTCTGTCATTAAGAGCCTTTCGTTTCTGCGAGGGCAGAGTTTGAAGTTCTGAACTAACTATGATGTTCCTTCAGGGTTGGCAAGTAATTCCAGTGCATATAGCTTTCTCTTGTATACAGCAAATGCCCCTTTCATCCATATGTATCACACAATTAAAAATAAAGCATAGCTTTCTTTTCTTAAACAACATTAATGTTCGGATATAGTAGATAACAGACTGCTTAGTATCTATAAAGCAACTCTAGCCTCACCATGATATATGTCCTGTAAGGAGCCACCTCCACAGAACTCCATGCAGATCCAAAGTTTATCTCGCCTGTGAAGAGAAACAGTTGTGCATTATGTCTTCATGATTAAAATGTTTGTGAAAGTATCGTCTGTGCTATAACACTGAAAAACTACATAAATGCAACATGCTATCTTTTTAAAATGCCAATTAAACCCGAGTAAATGACTTACTGCATTGGTGTAATCCAACCCTAAATTTTACTACTTAAGACACACAATTTACAGACTCTAAAGCTGTCGTTAGGCATATTCAAATGGAACTTCCCTTTAGTTAAAAACTTCCTGTCCTATAGTTTATCCATTTACCCAGATTAGCACAGAAAATGTCAATCCACCCCAAACACATCACTTTGATAGCACTCTCAACCAACAACAAATGTAAATGAATCCTCAATGAAGTTTCCAGAGTAACATTTCCAAAGCCTATAAATTGTTTAGTGTTTCTCATTCACATCCTAAGATGGAGTAATCACTCAGTGACAGAAGAAATAGTGAGCAAAGATTTATACATCCTTTTCCTTTGTTTATTCCTTCATTCAATCATTAATTACCTTTTCCTCTTAAACACACCAGGAACTGTACCATTCTCCAGGGCAGAGATGGGAGAGGAGTTTCTGGACTTGGTAAACTCTAACTGTTCTATAGGTGAACAACTACATGAATGAATGAAATAATAAACAAACCGTCAGGCTTTCTTTATGACTCAAGGTGGGAGTGACTTGTAAGAGCCTCAGTGAACTCTTAGAGGGAAAGGGGTCAACTGAGAGGGAGAAGACCTTAAATCAATAGGGAAGTCTAAGAAGGGAGAAAGAGGAATCTGTGTGTAATACTCATTCCTAAGTGTGGTTAGATAATAAGCTAATTAATAAACCGAGGTGAAAGTAAGTACAAGGAGTTAAGAATTTGTTAGTGTGAGGTTAGCTTGGGGCAGCACTTCTCTATCTGCTGGTGGGGTGAGCCCAGGGCACGCTTGCTCCCTGTCTCTCTAAGGCTGTGAATCAACAATTTTAAACATGTTGTAATTCTACATCCTTGGGTGTCTGAGAATGTCTCAAACGAGATACTTTTGCCTGGCTACTTAACACTGACCAAATGCCTGCCAATGAAGATAATTAGATCTGAGGCCAGGAAAACATGGCCATTGGCCCAAATCTAGTCTGTTGCCTGGTTTTGTATAGTCCTGGAACAATGGTTAAGTGGTTGGAGGAGATCAAGAGAATGTATTTGACATGGGACAATGATGGGAACTTTAGTGTCATAAATATAGTTTCATTAGAACATGGTCAAACATGTCCACTCATAGACTGTCTAAGCTGTCCTCGGACCAAGGCAGCAGACGTGAGCAGCTGCAAGCATGTCACTCACAAGGCCTCCAGTTTTACTACATGGGTCTTGGTAGAAAGTATCGCACGTTTTCTCCCAAGCATAAACTACAGCACCTCAGAGTAGAACAGGGACTACTAGGGAAGGGGGGAGAACCCCGAGAATGTGAGAGATGTTGACAGAGAGAGAGAGAGACGGTCTAAGCAAACTATATGCGTGTATCATGGAATATCACAGTTGTCCTAGCTAAGGCTGTCACTGCTGTGATGAAACACCATGACCAAAGCAGCTTGGGGAGGAGAGGGTTCATTTGGCTTTCACCCCCACATCACTGAAGGGAGTCAGCAGCTGAAGTGAGGCCATGGGCCTTCCCACATCATTCATTAATTAAGAAAGTGCCCAACAGGCTTGCCCACAGCCTGATCTTACAGAGGCCTTTCCTCAACTGAGGCTCCCTCTTCTCAGATGACTTTAGTCAAGTTGACAAAACTAGCCAGCACAACAGTGAAACTTAGTAATTTGTACAAATAAACACATTTATAAATTTTTCAAAGTTATAGGATCTTAAAAAGAAGTTGTTTACTGCATTTTGGATTAATGTGCTATGAGAGCTCAGAGATGAAAATATCTTGGCAAATCAAGGGAAGGTTTTATGAGGAGACAACGTTTAAATTGGGTCTTGAAGTTTGAGCAGGAATTCACCAGGGAGAGACAGAGAAGGGGCCTGTGTAAAAGAACGGATACTTGAAAGAAGACACCGCATTTGAGAGGCTGGGGAACAGAACAGAACAAACGCTAACCCGAGAGACAACGGCCAGTCTACCCCTGGCGCAGGAGCTGGCTCTCTGAAGCCCATTCCCTAAGGTGCAGTGCCTTGCTCAGCCTTGATGCAGGGGCAGGGGCTTGGTCCTCCCTCAACTGAATGTACCAGGCTTTCCAGACTCCCCATGGGAGGCCTTACCCTTTTAGAGGAGGGGATGGGGGGTGGGCGGGTGGGGAGGCTAGGAGGGATCAGGAGGAGGGATGAGACAGGGATCTGTGGTTTTGGTATGTAAAGTGAATAAAACAAAATTTTTTAATTAAAAAAATTGATTAAAAAAAAAAAAAAAAAATCCTGGACTCACTTTTTAAAAGTAAGAAAGGCAAACCGAATTTGAGGCCAACCTGGTCTACAGAGGGAGTTCCAGAACAGCCAAGGCTACACAGAGAAACCCTGCCTTGAAAACAAAAAACCAAGAGTGAAAAAGGCATGTGCTGGAAATAGAGAGGATTACACATGTGCTCAGTCACCCCTGGAAAAAAAAAAGAGAGAGAGACAATGGCCAGAGATGATGTTAGAATATGCTGAGGCTGCACTGCAGAGCAATTCTAGGTGTGGACTCCTCAGTACAATTACCTTCACCTGGATAATCTGTAACTTGTCAACATCCCTCTTGAAATGTGGTGTTTAAAACCAAGCACTACTCTGAGTGCTACAGGAACAGTGCATTAAAAAGCAGAGCTGTTGGTATTACTAGGGTGTCAAATATGGCTGGATTAGCTACACCTAACCACTGGCCTGGCTCTGGACAGCAGACCATGCGGCACAGAGCAACCACAGAAGCAACCAGGGTGGAAAGGTTGGCTAACTCGATAGTGTGAAGCAGCAAGGTACCATGGTTCCAGAAGGTAAGGCTCAAGAGAGCAAAGCCCAAAAGGAATCAGAAACCACTTAAGAATGACAGTTTACGAGTGCAACACATGAATGGAATCGGTGCACTAGCCCCACGGCTAATGCATACATTTCTGTTGTTGTTTCGGAAATGGTACATAGCAACAAATACAACCCACAGAAATATCGGCTGGCTGCCCAGCAGCCAAGTTTTAAGAACTCTCAGAATGGTTGGCTGTGGTCTTATTTAGAATGAGGAAGGCGAGGGTGGAGAGCTGGCTCAGTGGTTAAGAGCACTTGTTCTTGCAGAAGACCCAGGTTCAATTCCCAGTACCCACACATTAGATCACAAACATCTGTAACTCCAGTTCCAGGGTATCCATGGCCTCCTTGGGCACCAGACACACACGTGGTGCACATACATATACAGAGGCAAAACACTCAAGTGCATTAAACAATAAAATAAATAAATTTTTAATCAAAAAAACCAAAAGAACAACAACAAAAAACTGAGGAAGGCACCTCTGACTACAGGTTGCTACGCTGACATGTTTGAATTCTTTCTAGAACCCAACTGTGGTGGTATTGTGTTCCCCAAAATATTGTGTACCTTAATAAACTTATCTGGGGTCAGAGACAGAACAGCCACAATATTAAACAGAAGTTAGGCAGTGGTAGCATACGCCTTTAATCCTAGCATTCCAGAGGCAGAAATCCATGTGTTCAAGGATACAGCCAAGTATGGTGACTCGCGCCTTTAATCCCAGAAAGCAAGCCTTCAATCCCAGGGAGTGGTGGTAGAAAGCAGAAAGGTATATAAGGCGTGAGGACCAGAAACTCGAGGCATTTGGCTGGTTAGGCATTTGGCCTGGTTAAGCATTCAGGCTTTTGAGCAGCAATTCAGCTGAGACCCATTCTGGATGAGGACTCAGAGGCCTCCAGTCTGAGGAAGCAAGACCAGCTGAGGATCCGGCGAGGTGAGATAGCTGTGGCTTGTTCTGGCTCTCTGATCTTCCAGTGTTCACCCCAATAACTGGCCTCAGGTTTGATTTTATTAATAAGAACTTTTAAGATTCATGCTACACCCAACCGCTATCTTCTTTACTGAAACACCATATTCCATTTCTATAGTGGTATTTTATTTGTACTGAAACGTGATTTTATTTGTATGTTAATAAATAAAGGTGCCTAGGGGTCAGAGCTATTAGCAAGCCATAGCGAAAGCCAGGGCAGTGGTGGTGCACGCCTTTAATCCCAGTACTTGGTAGGCAGAGCTAGGTAGATCTCTGTGTGTTCAAGGATACAGCCAGCATTGGAGACACACGCCTTTAATCTCAATACCAACCATAGAAGACCTGGAGGTCTGGACAGACAAGCAGTGACGAGGCGGTCGTGTGGTTGGGTTTACAACCAATGAGAAGGCAGAACAGGAAGCCTATATAAAGACAAACAGACAGGAAGTAGGTCTCTTTCGGAGAGGTCTCTTGTGGAGAGGTAGGACAGCAGCGGCAGGAAGGGTAAGGTTTTTAATCTCAGCTCTTAGCTATCGCTCTGACCTCTTGGCTTTCTTCTCTGAATTGGCTCTGTGTTTCTTATTTAATAAGACGGTCGGTTACATCTACACATTTCTTTTATTAATGTAGGTATATATGTCCAAGTATGTAGAGGCCAGAGGACAAACCTGGGTGTAAGTCTCAGGCATGCTGTCTACCTCTCTTGAGACAGGGTCTCTCACTGGCCTTGAGTTCACCAGTGAGAAGCCCCATCCTCCTGTCTCCTCATCTCCAACACTGGGGTTTTACAAGATGAGCTACTGGGCCTGGTATTTTTATGTGGGTCTCAAGGGCTGAGCTTGGGACCTTGTGCTTGCAAGACATCTGAGCTATGATGCCAGTCCTGGAGTTCCAGATATATTCTGATTATCAGTTCTTCGTAGGATCAATAGCTAACAAAGATTTCTCCATCTGCAGGTTGTCTCTTCACTTGTACTAAAATTTACCTTACAGTCATTTATTTAAATCACCTTAAATTGTTCCAGGAACTCAAAGAAGATGAAAAGTTTTTTTTTTCTCTTTTAAGAATAAAAACATTAAAATGAGACGGGATTGATTTGGTATTGCTTTCCACAAAGGCCAGGCTAGCTGCCACTTGTAAGTGCTCACTGATGACATGATTAATAATTTATTCACCATGTTTGCTGGGGAATGGCTGACATTTGATTTGATTGTATTCTTTAGAAGTCATCTTTCTCCCTTTTGCAAATTAGTCACTGATTATCTCTGATCTTCAGTGTCTCTTCTATTTGTGAAAAAGACATCTACTGATAGTGGATGACAATCACATCTGCTAAGTGTTCAGTGTGAGATAGAGCTTATAGAAATCTGAAAGCTTAAATTCATTTAAAGTGTCTCGATGCCT
Source organism: Peromyscus aztecus (assembly GCA_902168405.1). Taxonomy (NCBI): domain Eukaryota; kingdom Metazoa; phylum Chordata; class Mammalia; order Rodentia; family Cricetidae; genus Peromyscus; species Peromyscus aztecus. Next base: position 25,298 of record CABHPQ010143634.1, read on the forward strand.
TGTAATTACTCCTCACCTGCCATATGCTCCAACTCCATCTCAATAATGCTTTGCCTGCCCTTTCCAGTTTGAAAACAGTTCCCCACAGCAGAGAAAACGGACAGGGACGAGTTCTCGGCTGTCCTTCAGATTCACCGCCACTGTCTTCCACTTAAAACAGCTCCGTTCCCCGTCTCTTCTTACTTACAGACAATGTTTATTTGGTCTCTGCAGTGCCTTTCTAGTTTATACAGGCAAAGAGAAAACATGGACTCTATATGCTGACACCATTCAAATGCACTAAAAATGCTTTACATTTGTAACACTCCATTTGGTTAAAATCTCTCAAAAAAAATGAAAAAGCTTGAGTAGTCAGAATGTCTCAGAAGAATGACTCTGTCTGTCTCCAATGTCTCCCCTGTGATGACAAATCCGCAGGGCACTGGGTCACTCACACACCGTCTGTCTCATAGGACGGGGCTGTGTCAACGGGCCCATTTTAAGAAGGCCAACAAGCCGTGGATCTTTGTGGCTAGGTATCTGAACTGGAATAAACATTATTCCTCAATAAATGCTTAGAAGCCTTTTCTAATTTTGTAAAATTAACCTTTCAAAATGAATTTTTCTACCTTACCCAAAATAAATAAATAAATAGATAGATAGATAAATAAATAAATGAAAATAGAAAAGGTGGGGTGTCTCTCACTATTTTAAACTTCCAGTTTGCTGTTTATTAGAATTTATAGGGAGAAAAGTTCTAACAACTATTATACTGATCTGAAAGTCTTAGTCTACCTTTTCATCTTCCACACACCACAGATGTATAATTAATAAACTACGTGTGACTTATACGTGTTCACAAACAGGGCATAATGACAAGCAGAACAAAAGCTGTGAGCAGGACACTGGGATCAGTACCTGCTGGGCATGCATGCTAAATTGCTTTCCCGGGGACAGAGACCCTGGACCCACCAATGGCTGCACCACTGCATTCACAAAAAGAACTCACCCTTAGCTCAAGTCATCAATGTGAAAAACACAAAGTTCAGTAACTGCTGGACATTTTCATATGGGCTAATTAACTGGGAGTCGAATTTGAAATCTTTTGGTTCATTTTAAAATAGATGCTCAAAACCATAAAGACAGTAACCATCCAGTGCACTCTCTCCTTAGGGAACAGAAAGTGATTGACTTAATCTGCTAAAAACCCTCAGCACAGCCTGATGTTTTCCCAATGCCCTCACTATCTGAAGAGACACTGGCAGAGAACCGATGAGACCCAAGTGAAGTGTAAGATCTGCCGAGAGCAGATGTTCCTTTCACTTGACTGATACAGCACGGTTGTGTTCACACGGGGAAAGGCAGGGGAAGATCTCCACAAAGAACTCTACTGCCTTTGCAGCTCTTCTGTATCTAGCATGTTCCAAAATCCAAGGTTCCTTTTATAGAGGAACTGTATACTAACAGTGACAATTACAGCCGCCTTCTCGGTCTAAAGAAAGTTAGCAAGAACCTGAGGTTAAACTGTCCTAGGCTCTAATGGAGTTAAGGGAAAAGTCTTTGGTGATTTAATTCTTTTTTCTTTCAAGAAAAACACACACAAAAACATTCAGACAATGTGCATTAAATGTTTAGCACACTGTTACTTAATTTTAACCCACCAGAAGAAAGCTTAGTCTGTGTAGTTCTTGTTACACTTCATGCTGATGATGCTGAAGGGTCTGTTAAGTTCAAGTACTCAGCTCCACAGGAGCTCAGACGGGATCTCTTCATGTAGTGAGAGCAGACAGTCTGTTATAAAGTGGGCTTCAGGAACTTAACTATTCACTGGGCATCTACTAAGAAAATTCATGGGCTGGTTCCGATCCCTAAGGGCAGGTTTGTCAGAAGTCAAAGCACACTTGGACCTCCTCATCTTTTTGTCTAAATCTGTTCTAATACACTCTAATGGCAGCAACCGAAGAAAGTTGTGACAGAATGTTCTGAGGGTGGTGTACGGAACTCCAAACCCCTGGCCCTTTGGAAAATAAGTTGGCTCCACAAAGAGGCATCAGTGAAGGATGGGCAGAGCCAGGCTTAAATCCTGCCAGTAACAAGCAACTGAGCCTCAAGAAGAAAGGTTCTATTACGTCCTGTTTTCTCGTCTGTCAGTGTGGCTGGATGACAAGATCTCTCCGTCCTTTCCAGCTTGAACACAATACAGACCCAATTCTTAGGATTCCATGCCCCTCTTTGGTCCAAGTCTGGACCTAATCAGGAATAAAGAAGACTGGAAGAGAGCTGGAGAAAGGAAGGGAGGGCTGTTGTCCTTTGTTCTTCCACTAGCTTTCAAGTAGTCTTCGTCAGCAATGCTGGCAGTGGGAAACAGTCACCCATCTAAAGCGGCATCCTCACGTCACATTCCCATAACACTAAAAGAACTCAGTTTTGGTTTTTAAAAGAACCCTGACTTGGTTTTAATTTTAGTTTGAGTGAAAAAAGTTCACTGTAATCTTTACATTGGGGTACAATAAAATAAAAGTGAACTTGATGCTCAACGCTTTCAAGCATCTTGTTTATAAGCTGGAAGTAACATCTAAGAAGCATACTGCTAACGGTGTGGAAACGATCAGGACTGATATGACGTCCTTTCAGAACAGTGAGGTGCAGCGGGTGGCAGCCGCAGTTACCGTTCAGTAGGCATCGTGATGTTCTGACGCTGCTCCTTGCATTTCACATGGACTTACATTTAGTCATCATAGGTACCCACTACACAGGTGTCAGCACCTCCATGTTACAGAGGAGGAAATGCAGGCACCAAATGACTAAATAGCTTGCCGTAAGCCACATTGCTAATTACTGAGGAAAGCCAGGATCCTGACATTTTCACTCAAGCCCCTAACTTCTGTATCACACTGTTGTCTGGATCCTGCAAGAAGACCACGGTCATTTTACCACATGGAGGGTGCCATATACATAGGTTTGCTTTGCATGGCCCACAGTGCTTGAGAAACAAGATTAAACCCATGTCCCCAGGGAAGCACAACAGCTCTCCTTAGAAGACCAGCCTGTCCTAGGAAGAACGCTCTGGAATGCTTTCTGAGTGGAGTCCAGGCTGGTCACTGTGTCAGGACCAGCAGCAGGTGAACAAGACCTTTCGCAGTGGTGACTTTTACTGTATTTGGAATCAATTACTAGCACCATAAACTTAAGTATTTTAGGAGATGCTTCTTCAAGCCAATACAGTTACTGCCCCGCTGGGCTCACTTCCTACCACAGCGACAGGTCCTGAAGAGGTACTGTTGGGCTGCTATTCGAACCAATCCCTGTTGAGGTGGTGTCAAATTGGCAGACAAGAATCCACTCGGAACTGTGCAACAGCAATGACCCACCCCACGGTGAGAGGGCTATGATCTCTTTCCTGTTTCCATCCAACCTATCCCGCTTAACAGACTCTAACAGGCTCAGCTAGAGTGAGCAGAGCTGGTCTGAACTCCCCAGGGGCCTCTACCTGCGGTGTTCAGAATGTTCTGTATGTGGGTCATGTGAGAACAGGAGCCTGTAACAGGCATAGTGACCCTGGCCAGTGACAGAGGAAAACATTCTGCAAGCTTCCTGTTAGAGGGACTTTAAAAGCAACTAGGTCACGGTGTCAGACTCACTGTGCAGACAGTGAGAGGAGCCAGGTTGTCTGCGGGACTGGCATGGGACCTGCCCAAACAAAAGAGCTAAGTTCATAGTCAAAAGTTCACTTGGGTCCTGGAAAAGTATGTTGTGGAAATAATTACAGTTCCGAGTCTTTTGAACAAAATGAAGCAAAAGAATGAGACCAGAAGTACAGGACATACAAAAAAATCCTTAAACAAATAAACAAAACCCTTTGGGGATGAGATGCTCCTGACTGAACTCTCAAGCCTAGAAGAAAGGGGCAGCAGCTGGTACATTTAGAGCCAGCGTCCTCCCTGAAACCACACCCAGAATTCCCAAGTCACAAGAGGTGCCACTGTTACAGAATTAGCATAATAGGTCATAAACAAAAATTCCATTCGTGTGAAAAGAAAAGATCCTATCCTCTAAGCACGAACCACAGCACTGGAGTCAATTTTATTCTGTTAGATGGATTGATTGGGTGATGGAATCATTACTGCTTTTCAAAAGGAAAATAAACAGTGTACCTGAGATAGCTTCCAAAGTAAGCAACAATGTTTGGGTGTTTGCAGTCTTTCATCATAATGATTTCTTGCTGTACAACCGCAAAGTCTTCTCCTAGGACACAAAGCAAGCATGGTGGACGTTCAGTAGGGAAGAGTCAAGATGCTCAGTTACTCTACAGCACATGAAGGTAATTCAACTTATGATCAACTATAACACAGGTAATAAATACATTTTACATCCAACGCAACCAGTTCGTTAGTGGCATTACTTTTAAGAACAATTTCAGCCCTTATTTGAGAGGAATACAGCACCACAATGAAAAGTATGAGTGCCCATCTAGACTTCTGGGTTCCAATTCTGTTCTCACTAAGGCATACACGCTTGGACAAATTACTTATCTCTTTGTGCTAATTTCCTGCTCAGTAAAATAACAACTGACCTCACAGGGCTGCATACCTGGGAAAAGCCTGGCAGGGTAATTTCCACAGACATTTGCTGCTAGTACTATGACACCTTGGGCGCTGTCAAGGAAATACATATTACAAATACAATCTTCAATAGGAAATACCCATTAGTTCCCTTGTTACTAAACAACATCTGGTTGGTTGTGGTGGCCATCCACCTGTAGACAGCCGATAGGAAAGAGGCAGGAGAAACATTAACGGTCAGCATAATCGTCTGTGAAGTTAGAGGAAGACCCTGGGTACATAAAGGTGTGAGCTCCGCAATGCTGTGAGGCCCACAGTCCCGCAGTATGGCTACAGTATGACCACAGGTGACCCTGTGCACAGGCCTCTTCCGTTAGTCCTTTCCCAACAGTGGAAGGCCGAGAGAGGCCAGACTAGGAGCCAATCATCTGCCCTGCTCCCTCCTTTCAGAATAAGAGCTGGCAACCTTACAGCACCATCACATGCTGGGACTGCTGAGAGAGCACTTGACATGGAGGGAAACGCAAGTGCAGGGAGGGCAGAGGAACCAGAGGCAGAGAGAAAACAGAGCTCACACCTAAACCAGAGCAACTCAGTGTTCAGTACTATAACCCACGGAGAGTCCAAGAAAATGGAGAGTAATGGCAAAGTAAAAAAGATGGTTTTACCCATGACTGCTCACACCTGAAGCATGAGGCTGTCAGAGTGAGAAGCCCTGACGCTTCTGGCCATGGCATCTTCCTACTGTAAATGTAGCTGAGGCCTAGTCGTGAATCATCCGAACCCTGACTCAAACCCTCCTCACTGTAAATCCTAATTACAAGGGAAGAAGAGTGGGGAAGAGATGGTTTGTCAGGACCTTAATTACTTTAGTTTGTGTGTGCAAAATCACAAGTCCCTAGAGGAGGACAGGGAATCCTCACAAAGTCACATCACCCAGTCCTCTCGTGTGTTCATTCCACACACTGAGAATTCCCGATCTTCAGTTTATCAGGAAGAAATTCAAGTTAGAAACAATATGGGACTGATACCAAGTTTCATGGACCTGTGAAATACGCTGGGGGGTGTGGACATTCACTCCCTTTGTCACCTGTCCTGGAAGAGCTGTATGTGGTCAAGGCTGATCTAGTCACAGCATGTGGCATTCGATGGCTGAAGCGCTCTCTCTGGGGGAGGCCTAAGAGTCTTTAGTGGTCATTATAGAGAAGTCTGTGGGCAGCACTGAGGAGGAAGAGGAGGAGGGAGGGGACTTAAGGATACAACTGAAATACAAGGAGCCTTACCTCCTCCCCTAAGATGCAGATACACTTGCGCAAGACCAGTGTTTCTGTATCCAGAGCCCCTTTAGCAGGGGCTTCTCTATTAACTCTATTAACCTATTAACTGTACAGTGATCTCCACACGCATCACGTGTGTCTACGTCCTCACTAACACAGTCCTCTAGGACAGGATCAGGCCTACCTCATTTCCATATCCTTAGCTCGTGACACACATCTGAGTGAGTCCACACACATGAGCAAGCATGCAGTCCCCAGGGACATCAGTTGAGAACAACCACACTGGGGTTAGTGCTAAGCAAGAGCTGGCATGCCTTGTCCTTTGGGCCATTTACTCCTCCTTCTCATATTAGTGGCTCTCACACTTTCAACACTGTTTCCTATGAAATGCTATTGATCCAAGTGTGTCTCATCCCCCCGCAAGAAGTCAACCCTGGACAAGTGAAACCCAACATTTCAAAACCCAAAGAAAGCTTCCACTTTTAAAGGGAACTGAGAGATGTAAGTTTAGGTAGGAAAAAAAAGAAAACACAGCTTGGACATTAGTAACCCAAAGGAGTTGAAAGACTCAGAGAACTTTCTTCAAAGCTTGTATGCAATTCCAAAGAAAGTACACAAGGAAAAAATTCCTAACACACTTAGCTAGGTCACCAAAAAGGAGAAAGTTAAATCAGGTAACTTCCTAAACTGCTTTTCAATTCTACACCAGTTTTGGAATAAATTTTTTTAGGTAATAATATGGATTCACATTTCAGAAAATGTACCTGTAGACAGACCCCTCGAGGCCGAGTGGCCAGGCCCTGCCCCAGCACTGCTCTAGCAGCCAGGCCCAGCCCCTCGGGAAGCCAGGCCCTAACCCACACCGACTATTTTAATGGCTATAATGGCTATTTCCAGCCTCTCAAGATGCAGGTGGCCAAGCTCCACCTTACAGGGAAAAAAAAAAGCCCAAGATCAGGCCACAAAATCCCATCAATCCCTGAGCTTGCCCCAATATCCAAGATCAGGCCATAGAATCCCACCAATCCAGGCCACCCTGGAAAGCTCCACTCCCAAGAAACCTATAAAAAGACTGCCTCCTGCTAAGTTCTTTGCTGCTTCTCACCGGAGCAGAGACAGCCACCCTCCTGTGTCTTTCCCAATAAATCCCTTGTGTGAGGTTTGTGTCTAAGTGTGACTCTGTGGTGTTCCTTGGCTCCTGACTGCCAGGATACCTCTCCCCTCAGAGCTGTAACACAGCATCACTCCCCCACCCCACGAAAACCCCTGAGATTAAACAGGCAAGTTGACAAGTGGAGCATATAATGAAAGAATCACGAAGCAGGCAGAAAAATACCAAGTCACATGACGTTCTTAGAACCAGCACAGCATACATGAAGTATTCAATAAATGTCAACTATAGTAACAGATGAAAATTCAGTGATGTCCCCAGGGGTCTTTGTCCCAGAAACTGATGAATGTTATGTGGCCAAGGGGTTTGCAGGTACAGTCAAAGGGAAGACTCTAGGATAGGGACACCAACCCATCCTATGGGAGACAACATGACATCTGGAGCAGGAGTCTGGGAATGCTGCTCCGGAAGATGGAAAAGTCAAGAAAGCAGATTGTCCCTTAAGACGATCAGGACTTACATACAAACCAATGGAAGAGCAAGGGGGCGTCTAGCGATAACTCATGCACATCCGATCAAAATCCCTTGCATAGGTGCCAACATCATACACCAGGGCACCAGCAGTCTCTACAACAAACGGTGTGGAGAGAACTGGGTATCCGCACGCCAAACAAAGAAACATACAAACAAATAAATAAATAAAACAAACAAACAAACCAGCACTCTTCACATACACAGACAAAAATGACTCAGAAATAGATTGCAAATACAAGATTATAAACTGTAAAGTTCCTATGAAAAACATTTGTAACATTGGTCTTAGCAAATGATATCACAAACGAGACCAAAACTACAGAGAACAACAACAAACGAATCCCAGAACAGTGAGACTAAGTCTGACTCTGTCTCTGCATGGGAAAGGAAACAACGGGAAAAGGCAGCCTACCCAGGGGGAAAACGCCTGCAGACCATCTACCCGGCAAGAGGGCACTGTCTAAAATACAGGAACAAGCAACCAAACAACGCCATTAAAAACTGAATGGAGAGTGACTGTGCAGTGATATATTGTGGACCCTAATAAAATATGCCTGAAGATCAGAGGACAGAACAAGCCACTAGATTAAACATAGAAGCCAGGCAGCGGTGGCACACACCTTTAATCCTAGCACTCGGGAGGCAGAGATCCATCTGGATCTCAAAGCCACCCTGGACTACATGAGACTGCCTCAGTCTAGGGGAGAAACAGAGCCAGGCAGTGGTGGCACACACCTTTAACCCCAGTACTTGGGAGTCACATACCTTTAAGCCCAGCATTTGAGATCTTACACCTTTAATCCCAGTATTTGGGAAGCACACACGCCATTAATCCCAGCACTAGGAAGGAAGTGATGGTTAGGTGGAAAAAGGTATATAAGCCCTGAGGAGACAGGAACTAAAGGCTTTTCAGCTAAAGGCTTTTTGTCTGGAGGTGCTTTCGGCTGAGGAAGCTTCTTTTGGCCAGAAGCCCCTTTCGGCTAGAGAGCTTTTTCAGGCTGAGGAGTCCTAGAGGTAAGATGTGGCAGTGGCTTGTTCCTTGTCTCTCTGATCTTTCAGCAAATTTTATTAGGGTACACAATATATCACCACATGATGGGGCATGCAATTTCCACAAGATGCACAAAGATCAACTATCTTATTACAACTATAAATATATACAATTTTCATTTGTCAATTTTTTAAATTTGAAATTACGAAAAGTATTTCTTAGGATATCAAGAAATTGGACCCCTTGGGCATGGTTGGTAAGCATATAAAATTGTGCAGCTGCTATTGTTATGGGGAGCCCACAAGAGACGACCACTCTGCCAGTTATAGCCAAATCAAAATTTTTATTCCAGCTGGTTGGGACTACACTCAGGTTTTTTGTATTAGTCTCTGTTCATCTGGTCCCCATACCTGACTGCCAACATTAGCCTGACAGTTGATTCTTATTCTGACCTGCTAACAATAGGACCATGCATCCTCAACTGCATGGCCAGTTACATCAAACAAAGAATAAACTCAGTTAAGCTACTTGTCCTTAGGACCAACTATGCCCTCTGAAACAGACGAAGTCAATGATTTGACCCACGCCCACAGATCCAGTAGAGAACATGACAGGGCAAGACAGTACAGAGGTTACTCCGTTTTGTATTCTTGCTGAAGCTGTTTCAGGCGTATCAATAATTTTATCACCTTGATGGAGAACTCCATGGAAAACTACCAAACTCTATCCCAGGACCCTGAAGTCAAGATGCCACAGCTAGCTTCTGTTAAACTGCTTACTTCTGCGAATCCCCCCCTTCAGCTGCCGAGAGAAGCCAGGATGTGATTTTTGCCTTCAAAAACTCTGTGCTATGGACACCTGGGCTACACTTAGGTCCCAAATACCTAAGTGTAGTTCCAGCAGCCGGGAATAAAGACTTTCAATTGCTACAAACTGTGTCTGAGTGGTCATCTCTGATGGGCTCCCTGCAACACTACAGGAGACAATTCTGATACTCAGAAGAACTGGAAACAGGATCAAAGAGTATTTGCATCTTTCTGTTCATTGCAGTACTGTTCACAATACTGAGGGAGCAACAACCCAAATATCCACTGACAAATAAATGGCTAAAGAAAATGGGATACATACACAATGTTTTATACACACACACACACACACACACACACACACACACGCAGAGGCACATACACAGGATGAAATATCATTCAGTCATAAAGTAAAACGGAAACTCTATCATGTGCCTTGTTAATGAAAATTCCTGAAAAGAAGCTATGTCTGGCTTTCAATCAAACACTCCTAAAGGAATCTTTGTGCAGAGACTGATGGACCAACTGGACTTTCAGTGCTGTGGAGAGACTGGGATTCTGCAGGTTCAGAAGCTAATTACCTTACCTTGGGCTAGCTTTCTGGAACATCCTTGCCCCATTCTGTATTAAAACTAACAAATTTTGATAATAAATAAAAATCTTTTAGAATCTACTGACTTAGCAGACCACTAGCTTTCACCAATCCAATAGCTAGGAATGTCATCAGATAGCATATACCCACCTGTGGTGGTCTGAGAGAAAAAAAAAAAGGCCCCCAAAGGGAGTGGCACTATAAGTAAGAAGTGTGGCCTTGCTGGAGGAAGTGTGGCACTATGGGGGTGGGGTTTGGGGGTCTCCTATGCTCAAACTACACTCAGTGAAGACACAGTTGCTTCCTGTTGCCTGAAGATTAAGATGTAGAACTCAGCTCCTCCAGCACCATGTCTGCCTGCACGCTGTCATATTAGCCATGAAGATAATGGTCTAAACCGCTGAAATTTTAAGTCCCCCAATGAAATGTTTTCCTTTATAAGAGTTGTCATGGTCATGGCGTCTCTTCACAGCAATAGAAACCCTAAGACACCACCAATGCATTTTAGCTTGCCTTAACTTATGGCTTTCTTTGTTCTGTAAAACTATAAAAACCCTGTGAAGCTGCTTCCATGTTGGAACACAGAAATTAGGGTGACCTAAATCTGTGTTCCTGGGACATGGTCACTCAAAATGGCTGCAGAGTAGACTATCTCTTTTCCTTTTAAGATGAGAACTGTGGTGTTGACGCTGAGAACCTCAACAGGAATGGAACTGAAGGCTCAGACGCTAAACGAAAGGCCAGCGACACAAAGGGAAGTTCAACACGAGTCTAACTTACACCAAGAGTTTACAACAGCCAATCTAATAAAATAGAATGGCCACTACCGAAGACTGGAGGAGGGTTGGGGTGGGGACTGATGTTCAAAGGGTACAAGTTCAATCACACACAATCGTAAACTCTGTTGTACGATATTACTCTTACAGCAACAAGACTGTATTGCACACTTAAATTCGTTAAGAGGGTGGATATCAGGCTATACACAGTACTACTAATAAAGGGTCCTAGGAACACAGAAAAGTTTAAACATGGACTACTGAACACAAACAAGGTTTCTCGTCCCAATGTTGTAGCATTAAAAATAAAATGCTAATATGTAAACATTTTTTGAAGCTGATCACCGATCAGACACACACACACAGCTAAGAAAGAGAAAGAAAGTGCCGATAAAATAAAAAATCCTCAGTCATTTTACTTCTAAGCATCATTAATTTCAGGAGGTAAATACCTAATCTGTCCAGTACTGTCAGCCTGGAGTTCATAACATGGTCCAACACAGTACAGTGGCTAAGCACCGCCTCCGCCCCCTTTGACCAGTAGAATCCTAAGTGATGTAATGACAACTCTCTCCATAACGATAATAAACACAGGACAGTGCAGAGCAAACAACTGGTGGCCGGGGATCTGCTGCAGTGCACAGGGGCCAGGAGTCCTTTCCCTGAAGACCTGTCCTCTATGATGAAACATAAAGGGCAGAGTGCCTCAGCAGCCACTAAAGACGGAAAACCAACACCGAAGGCTGACAGCAAAGCCGGCTGATAAAACACTACTCCGGGAGGAACAGTGGAATGAAGTCCTGCTGGCACCTTGTCACTTTTAGGTTCTGTACTGCAATTTAATGCGTGCTGCTCTCACAGGAACAAAACTCCACCCCACCCCCACCCCATGACTTCCCTGGTCATCACTGTCAGCATTTGGGCTGGGTTGGAAAGGAGTGAATGCTCTCATTTTGGAGACTTACTCCTATAGCTGTTAGCTAATTAATCACTTCTCAGTCTACAAACGATACAAGTAATTACATGCACCCTGAAAGCCTGGTTTTAAGTCACTGAAGGAAGACTTGAGAGCATGTAGCAGACAGTATGCCCTTATCAGAACCTGAGTGAAGGGACACCAGGCCACTCGCCTGTGGCTCTGGCAGGCCTTGCCCTTCTCCCCGATTCCCTCTGCCTTGCTAAACCGTTAGATGACATTCCTAAAGCTAGCCCCCAAGGTCTCTTCCCTTATTTGGCCCCTTCCTCCTCCTGATGCTGACTACCAAGGTCCAGTATTAAAGTATTGAAGTCCAGCAATCAGAAGCCCCCTTTGGCTCACCTAATTAACATGCCCAATTAAAATTAAACACCTCATCCTAACACGGGGTTTCCCCTTTTACCTTTACAAACCACCATTTTCCTATGTGCCACGTCTGTCTCCTCTCTGTCCAGAGGCCGTCCTTATCCCTTGGGGACAAATTCCCCTGCCCTCTCTCCCTGGTTCCCTTCCCCTTCTCCCTCTCTCTCTGTCTTTGTCCCTTATGTTCTCTGTCCCGCTGGGCAATAAATCTCCTGTGTGCTGAGAACTTGGTCCTGGTGGTCCTGAGCTTGTCCTTTCACTGAGCATGGAGTCCAAGTACCTGTGTACTGAGCTCTGGGCTGCCAGCCAGCTTCAATGGAAGCGCTTACCCTGATCTGTCCTTACATTCTGTTCACGCTGGGTCTCAAGAGCTGGCAGTGTTCTAGCCCAGGCAAGTTTAAGATCAAAGAAACGGACCTTTAATCTCACAAAATCAGGTTCTCTGACGCACTGCAAACGAGGGAGATCACATACCAGAGGAATCTTGGACCATCTCAGCAAATGCAGGACAAGGCAGTTATTCCAGGCTAGCACTGTCTGGAGAGGAGTGGAGCTGAGGTGAAGTCCAAACAAAGCAGTGCTCTGTCAGGCTCAGAACAAAGCCAAGCCCTGGGCTCAAAGTGAAGGCGAGGTCCTCTCTTCTTATGGAGGATGAAGTTAGGAAGTCAGAAACCAACATGATTTTTTTTTAAGATTTACTTTATTTTAGTCTGCATGAGTGTTTGCCTGCATGTGTATTATGTGTACCACATCTGTTCCTGGGGCCTGCAGAGGCCGGAAGAGAGCACCGGGTCCCTTTGGAACTGGGACTGTAGATGGTTGTGAGCCACTGTGTGGATCCTGGGAACTGAACCCAGGTCTTCTGCAAGAACAAGTGTTCTTAATCACTGCCCCAGAGAGGGATGAGAGAGCCCCAGCTGTGGAACTGGACTGCCAGGATTCAAAATCCTCGCCCTACATTAATTGGGGCAAGGGACTTGGGTTTCTTAACTATAAAAAACAGGGTAATAACATAGGATTAAATGAGTCGAGGCGTGTAGCTCACTTAGAACAGTGGCTGGTGCATATTAAGTTTAAATAAATGTTAGCTATTAGTAGCAACAAATGCCCTGGCTTAAACTAATCATCTCGATCTTTCACATCTTCCCCATTAATTTGATTTATCTAGCAAGTATTTACTGAGTGTCTATCAGGCACTGGGAACCTTGTGGAAAGTCAAGTTTGTCCTCACAGAATGAAAGTCCAGTGAAGCCTGCGGCACCACGTTCTTATCGTTCTTATCGAGGTCCCTTAATGTGAAGAAGTTTTAATGCTAAAAATGTTGACTCGTGTGTGGGGAAAAGATGCCACATTCCTCAATGACCTGTCAGGAAGAGACAGTGAGTCCTTTTAGGACATCCTGTGTTCTTCCCGAAAACTCTAATACTAACCAGAAAGGGTCTGAATCCTCAGTATTTGCAGCGCTTCCCCAATTCTTGGTATTTTACCCTTAACATATTCATGCATCTTTCCTTCCTATTCTTCTGATCCACACTTGTGCACAGTAAAAACAGCTGGTATAAAACCAGCAACCCGTCCTACAGCTAGGGTGGTGAATCTTCTCTGCAATTCGGCACTTTAAGCCCTAAAACCAGGAAAATCTTAGGCAAAAGCCAATGAACCTTCACCAATTTACAGCAGATGGCACTGAAGAAACAAGTCACTACAGATAGGGAAAAACGAAGGTCAACCCAAACTCTCCAATGTCATAAGCACCGACCATATGAGCCCCAAAGACCATCCTATACCACAGCCACATGCTCCAGACCTGACTATAGCCCCAGCCCAGTGCTTGTCTCTAACCGGCATTTTATCACTCGCCACTCATGGAGAAAACACCTGTGTGTGTGTGTGCGCGTGTATGTGTGTGTACGCTCACAGTGGTACGAACACACATACACACACACACACACACACACACACACACACACGTACACACAGCACAACACAATGACATTTATAGCTAAGGTCTCCACATTTGTATGTGAGCAACAGCTATGTACTAGACTTATGTATTTCCACATGTGCATTTCCGGTGGACATGTATCAGTGTCAGAAAGTATACACAGATTCATATAAATTCATGTATGCATCCATACACTCACGTATAAATGGGAAGGGGAAGGGAGAAACAAGATCACCACCTCCCATTCTCCATACTGTTTCACACGTTTCTGTCACTGAACCGCCAACACATACTGCCGTTCTCATTCTGGGCTGGCAACTACATCTCACGGGTTCAAAAAGAAAACGGCCCCACCTTGACCAGAACTCATGTCCTCTTCAGTTCCACCAACCCAGCTGCATAAACATCATACTCTCTTACCTTCTTGGGATGCATCGTGTACCCTAGAAAAATCCACCCTAAATCACAAGTCCCTTCCTAGCTAATGCTCCGTGTCTTGCTCGCCCTTTTCACAGGAGGCCTCGAGAGGAGACTTTCCTGTCTGCCATCTCCATTTCCTTTCCCCCCATTCCCCCTACAGCTCCTTCAGTCCACTGACCACTATTAACCCTACCAAAGCCAATGCTGGTCCTCACTCAGTCTCACTGTAATCCACACACTCCTTAGCATTAGGTCAAGACTTTCTCCTGGGGTCTGACAAAATACTCACCATGTTTGTGTCCTGGCTGAATGCCGGGCAGCTTATGCTCCAGCTTTCTTCGCTGAATCCTCCTTCTCTAGTAGACCTCTAACAGAGTTGACCTTGGACCCAACCTCAGCCCTTTCTCCTCCCGGTTTTATTGATCCAGTGCAGCTGGAAGCCAGCCCTAGGCCACTGAGTCAGCCCTGGCGTTGCCTAAGGCCGCTGGGTCCTTGGAGGACTGATGCCCCAGGCAGTGGATGAGGGCTACCTCTGGGGGGGAGGGGGCTGGAGAGCCCCCAAGAGCTTGGCTATAAGGGGTCCGTTAACTATGGGAGTGCCCTTGGTAGTGAGGAAGCCTCTTTCCTTCCAAAGGACAGAATGGGTATGAGCTATTAGAAAGGCCTGTTTAGAGCCAGTACAGATGTTAGCCCATTGACCCTTGGCTACCGGGAGTGCTCTAATCAAGGCGATTAATTCAGCCTTTTGTGAAGAGGTCCCCATCGGCAGGTGGGTCACTTCAACTGTTTTAGTGGAAGTGACCACTGCATACACATCCTGGCAGTTTCTTGATCTGTCTATAAGAGAGCTTCTGTCAACAAAGAGGGTGAGTTGGGGGTTTCTGAGGAGTTGGTCTAGGAGACCAGGCTGGGGTGAGCATAAGGCCTCCACAGCTTCTGGGCAGGAGTGTGGGAGCCCACAGTGACTCCAGCTTATGGCTTAATTCCATCTTGACTCAAAGTCAGAGAGTTCAAGCTTGTCTTTGCTTCTTAAGGCTGGATAACAGGATGATTGGCCAAAGGCATGGCTACTAGATGTTTTGCTTTTCAAGGCCAAATAACAGGATGTTTGGCCAAAGATGTCTTGAGAATTAAGGAGGTGTTTACGCTTGTTTGCTCCTTGAACCATGGTGTCCTTGAGAGGAGGAGGTCTTTTGCCCTCCCCCTTACTTTGGGTATAAAAAGGCTGTGAGAAATAAATTCGGGGCTGCTGTGGTACTAACTCTGAGCCCCCTCCCCCCCAAACCTATCCTGTGTCTCTGTCTTTTCTTTAATGTCTCTGTTTTTCCTAGCTGTTTCTTCTCAATCCTCACTCCCCTACTCAGAACTGCTGGACAGGTCGGGTGGGACCCAACACAGGAGTGAGAGAGGAGACCAGAGGAGGAAGGGAGAAGGAGGAGGGTTGCAGGGTTTGGAGCAGGGCTGGAGGCCAAGGTAATTTAGGGATTTTCTAGAAACAGTAAATGAAAGACCTGGTCCTGTGAGGGCCCAAGGAGGGAGAGAGAATGACTCAAAAGGTCTGAGAGGCGGTGGGTGGAGTGTACAGTGATTGGCTGGAACAGGGTGATCTTGAGGGCCTCCTGGGTGAATTCAGCTGCTGCTGCTAGGGCTCTTAAGCATGGCTGATATCCACACATGGTGGGGTCTAGATGTTTGGACAGAAAAGAAATGGCCGATTCCAAGGCCCAACCGGTTGGGCTAGAACCCCAGTGGATAGAGGCGTTTCCTACCTCCAGGGAAACGGCAGATGGGGTGGCTCAGGTACTCCTTGAACACATCATCCCTCGGTTTGGCGTGCTACAG
The DNA here is from genome assembly GCA_902168405.1 of Peromyscus aztecus. Classification (NCBI taxonomy): domain Eukaryota; kingdom Metazoa; phylum Chordata; class Mammalia; order Rodentia; family Cricetidae; genus Peromyscus; species Peromyscus aztecus. The sequence goes on from CABHPQ010143634.1 coordinate 41,472, forward strand.
ACCATTCATATGGACAACAGGCCAGCCTTCACTTCCAGGCCATCAAGCTCATGTTGGAAGCCCTCAACATCCGGAAGCTCCATGTCCCCTACCACTCACAATCCTCGGGAAGGATTGAGAAGGCCAACAGACTCATCAAACAACAACTCACCAAGCTCTCCATTGAACCTAGGTTATCTTGACCCTCCCTTCTCCCCATGGCCCTTACCTGCCTCTGGGCCCCCACACTCTCCTACAGGCCTAAGCCCTTTTGAGCTCCTTTACAGAAGGCCTTCCCTCCTCAATCACCACTTCCCAGCCCAGACCCCTCCACTGGCTGGGTACCTACCCTACCTCTCCCTCCTGAGGTCCCTTCTCTGTTCACATGCTGTTAGCTCTCTCCCTGCCCCCATACCAACGGACCCAACTGCCCCTGAGTCCGCCCCACTATCCCCGGGAGACTGAGTACCCCTCAAGCAACTACCTCCTAAGTCTCTAGAGCCCCGATGGACAGAACCCTACACTGTGATCCTCACCACCCCCTCAGCTGCCAAGCTCCTGGGACATCCATGCTGGTACCATCTCTCCAGGCCTAAGAGGGCACCTATTCAGGATAAATGGTCTATCCGGCAACTGGGACCCTCCGCCCTCTGGTTTTCCAAAATGCTCCAATGAAGGGCCTGTCTGCTCTTCCGCCTTACTCATTCGTCTCTGTCAGTACAACCAGGGCACATCTCTGTTCCTTTCTTACTGGCAATCTCTACTCTCCCCATGGCTAGTCCCGTTCATAGGGCCGGTGATAATAACCTACGTTTTCTCCTAGCAACTTGCCTTCTCCACCTCCTCAAGACACAAGACCCCTGAGGTCTCTAGGATGGCAGTTAACCCAATGCTTCCTCACCCACAGCTCCCACGGAGCACGAGTCCACTGACTATCAACTCCCACTCCCACATTGTCCCATGCCAGCAGGAAGTAGCCAGACTTGAACCGGCACCCATATATCCAAGAAGGCTGGGATGTTCAGCTGGAAGCTGTGCCTAGGCCCCTCTCCTCCCCATCCTAAACTCCTCCCCTCTCAGAAAGCCCGCCAAGCAGAGCTCCCCCCGGGGAGCTGTTCAAGACCTCACCTACAGGGCATTTAAACTGCCTACTCGAGAGCTGTCATGCGATTTTTTTTCTGGTCTCCTCTCTCTGTCTCATCTCTGGGGGCCAAAAAGGTCACCTGGGAATGTTTTGCCCAATAAACCTGGTCTTTTATTTTTAATTTGGCTTGATTTGCCTTACTGCGTCAGCGAAGAGACTTAATATCAAGGTATGGAAACCTTTCAACCCCCATATCTTGCTTTAAGAGCTAGTTATATCCTGAGGATCTTGAAACTGCACCACTAGCCTGACTTCTGGAGCTACAGAGGCATGTCCACTGGGCATGCTAAGACATGTAGTACATACAGAGCAAAAGCAGGTTACGGGTCCTACTGATCCTGTTCCTCAGGCAGACAACCCTCAAAGCCTTTCATAGGGTCCTCCCTATCACAGTCCTTGGGACAGCTATGACCCAGTCCTAGTTTTGGAAGCTCATCTCATTCCAATGGGAACTGGTTCACACTGATGGAGCCATAGTGACCTGTTCTCTATGTGATCTCTGCCCCTATTTTGATGTCTGTCCTTACTTTAGAACACTGTCATTGCTTGTGACTACCTGGAATGGCTTTCCCCAAGAGTATCCTATGACTGT
>CABHPQ010143636.1:0-18314 GCA_902168405.1 Peromyscus aztecus
CTAAGAGATTTTTCTGGGTATAGATAGGAGTGAACATCTGTAATTCCAGCACTTGGGAGGTAGAGGAAGAGGACCAGGAAGGAGTTCAAGGCCAGCCTTGGCTAAATAGTGAAGCCTGGGTAACATAAGACATTGTCTCAAAAAGTGCTTTCCTTTTCTAGATCTAGGAGTCACATTTCAAAAGGCCTGCCTCACTCTCAAATTGAAAAAGAAAAAGTTCCCATGTTCCTACCATAACTTTTGCATGTACGTAGTATGTCTGGTGCTAGGGACTGAGCCTGGCACCTTGAACATGTTAGGCAGACAGTCTGGCAGACCAAGCTGTATTCCCAATCCTTCATACTATCATTTTTATTTATTTTTAAAGATATTTTAATTGACAAATAGTAATTATACATATTTGTGGAGTGCAGTCTGACATTTTTTTTTATCAATTTTTTATATGCACGGGTATTCTGCCTGCATGCATGTTTGTGCACCACATTCATGCCTGTGGCCAAGAAAGCCAGAAGACAATGTTGGATCCCCTGGAACTGGAGTTACAGATGGCTGTGAGATGCCACGTGGGTGCTGAGAATCAAACTCTGTCATCCGTAAGAGCAGCTAGTGCTCTTAACTGCTGAGCCATCTCTTCAGCCCCAGTATGACATTTTTACAGTGTATACAAATCAAATAAAAAATAAATACAAATACAAATAAATAAAATCAATCTAACTGACATATTTATCATCTCAAACATTTATTACTTCTTTATTTGGGAATATTTGAAATCCTCTCTACTGGCTGTTTTTAAACAATTAACTATTATTAACTGCTTTACAATGTTGGGATGTTGGAATTCTTTCCAACTGCACACTTGTACCAGTTAATTATCCTCCCTCCCTGGTCACTTCCTTCTACCTTTATGAGATCAACATTTTTAGTTTACGCTCAAGAAAACATCCCATGTTCCTGGCTTATTTAGCAAGTTCTTGAGTTCACCCATGTTTCTAAAAAATGTCAGAATTTCTTTCCCATTATAATTTTCATGTTTCAATCTTTGACCCATATGGTTTATGGAGGTAAGATTTTAATTTTTTTGTAACAAGTCTTAAATTATCTCTGCACCTTTTTAAGGGATAAGTTTTGTTTTCAGAATATACAATGTACTAAATGTCTTGCAAACTCAAGTTCATGATCTGTGTGGTATGCATCTAGATAATATCATTTAATTGCATTAGCTTGGTAATTTATTTGAACCTTTTTGGTTGTTATTTTTTGAGATGGAGTCTCTTGTAACCCAGGATTGCCATTTTCCTGCCAATGCCTTATGAGAACTGGGATTTTAATATTTACTAAAGTTATTGTCTGAGAACTCCTATTTAAAAGTACCAAAATCCAATGTAATCTCAATAATGTTAAAAGTGAGGTATCTGCTCTTTAAAATAAGTGTATATGCATGTTACCATTGTTTATGAACTTTGAAAACAGGCATCATTTTTATTTTGTAGATAAAAGTATTAATAATATTGATTGTATATCCATCTGTATAGTTTTAGATTTTTGCAGCTGTTTGGTGAAATTGCTAGTTTGAATGTAATGAAGTCAGCACCCAAATGATGAGGCAGGAAGCCTGGCAGAAGTTCAGGGCCAGCCTGGGGGCTACATAACAATACCCTATCTCAGAAACATCAAAATAAATAAAAACAACAAACACTAAGAAATCCATGGCCAACCAATTAGTCATAAATATGAGCAAGTTTCTTCAAATCCTGAGTTTGAGTTCTTTAATGATTTAATGTTTTCAGAATAAAGTTTTCCCATACATCTGAGTATGTTGTCTGTGATAATATCCATAGAAGAGTTGGTTTATGGTTATGAGGGTAGATATGTCTTAAAATAACCCAGCAGAAATGTCAGGATTTAAGAGCCGAGAGGAGGAACATATTTCTCATATTTGGTTTTCACATCCTCAGAAAAGTGGTGGACATCTTTGGAAGTTTCTTTTCTGAATACACTGGTCCAGATGCTAAAGGAAGCTATCATCATCATCATCTCTCAACTGCATGATCCAGGTTCAATCACGCAGCATCAACGTGATCTTAAAGTTCTTTTAGAAATGATGAAACACGTGCATAAGGTAAGGTTTCCTCTAAAGGAATGTATATACCAACTCATTAAATAATAATTCTTTAGGTCTCAGCCAGTTAAACACTTTAAAATATATTTTTTATTTTAATTTATTATTCTCATTTTACATACCAACCACATTTCCTCTTCCTTCCCCCTACTCCATCTCCCATCTCCCATCCACTATTCAGACAGAGTAAGGCCTCCCATGGAAAGTCTGTAACAAAGTCTGGCATATCAAATTGAGGTAGGGCCAAGCCCCTCCCCCCTGTATTGAGGCTGAGCAAGGTATCCCTCCATAGGAAATGGCCAGTTACAGCAGGCTTCCTGATCCCTCCTCTCTCTCTTTGGCTGGACTCCAGGAGCGCAGCCCAGTGCTCAGCTGTGGATCTCTGCGTCTGCTTCCATCAGTTACTGGATGAAGGTTCTATTAGGACAATTAGGGTAGTCATCAATCTGATTACAGGGGAAGGCCCGTTCAAATACCCTCTCCACTAGTGCTTGGGTACCTGAGCTGGCTTTCATCTGCAACCAGATTGGTGACTACCAGCTAGGACTCGAAAAATACACTTTTTTTTTAAAGATTTATTATGTAGAGTGTTCTGCCTGCACGTATGCCTGCAGGCCAGAAGAGGGCACCAGACATCTCATTACAGATGGTTGTGAGCTACCATGTGGTTGCTGGGAATTGAACTCAAGACCTCTGGAAGAGCAGCCAGTGCTCTTAACTGCTGAGCCATCCCTCCAGCCCACACTTTTAGAATGTTTTAAATTAAAATATAATTCTATCATTTCCCCCTTTCCCTTTCTTCCTTGCCACCCCTTCCATGAGTCCCCAGCTTTCTCTCCCTCAAATTCATATATGTATGAAGTCAACCTGTTGAGTCCATTCAGTGCTGCTTCTAATGATATGATTCCAGAGCTGACCACCTAGTATTAAATAACCAATTAGGGTATCATCCCCGGGGATGACTAATTCTCTCTCTCAGCAGTCCTTAGGTTTTTTTGTTGTTGTTGTTGTTTTTCTTTTTGCTTTTGTTTTTTGGTTTTTGGTTTTTTTGTTTTGTTTTGTTTTGTTTTTTCAAGACAGGGTTTCTCTGTGTAGCTTTTGCACCTGTCCTGGAACTCACTCTATAGCCCAGGCTGGCTTCGAACTCACATAGATCCGCCTGGCTCTGCCTCCCGAGTGCTGGGATTAAAGACGTGTGCCACCACCATCTGGCAGTCCTTAAGTTTTATCGTAGTCCTTTTTGTAGGGGTGGAGCACTGTGACATTTTTACCTTCCCCAATAGCGTATCTATTGGTACTGTCATTGCTCAGACATAATTTAAGCAACCTTATCATTGAGGTATCATGGGTGCAGCTTCCCTGTCATTTCTAGGAAACGTAATCATACAGCAGGCTTCCTGATCCTCTATCTCTTATAATCTTTCCACCCCCTCTTTCACAGAGTTCTCTGAAACTCAGATACAGGCTTTGTAGATGTAGCCACTGGGTCTGGACAACACAAGATCAGTTTTTCTCTGCACTTTGATCAGTTGTAGTTTCCTGTAGAGGTCTATATCTGCTACAAAGAGAAGCATCGTTGATGAGGGGTAAGAGCTACAGTTATAGGTGGATACAAGATGGGTATTTAGCATGCTGTTGGGAACTATACTGGTCTAGTAAAGCGGCAGTAGTAGGTTCTCCTCTAAGATCCTCACCTCACTAGCCCTTGGTAGTTGTCTGGGTTTCCAGTACCAGGCATGGTTTCCCTCCTATTGAATGGGCCTTAAGTCCAATTGAGAGCTGCTGGTTACTGCTAAGATTTGAGCACCACCTATGGAGATATCTTGCCTTATTTGGCAGAGTTGTGAATCATAGGCATCACAGCTGGGTAGAACTATTGACTGCCTCCCTCCCTTGGCAGCTGTCGTAATATGTTCTGAGACTATAAAAACTAGACCCCCCCTGGGAGGAGGCTTTCAGGTCACATCCATATCTAATGCTGTCAGTCCCGTGTCTGACGTGTATGGTGTTTTCAACCTCTGGGAAGTAGCCAAGGGCAGCAGCAATAGCCTAATTGTTTTGGGAGTCTCTTGAACTGCCCTGACCAACATCTCTAAAGAATGTTTCTAATGTGTGGTTCTGGAGTTCTTGTTAGATAGTCTATGGCCCTTGTGGGGAGCATTGCCATTCCAAGTGGCATAAATGCATTGTGTGTGTGTGTGTGTGTGTGTGTGTGTGTGTGTGTGTGTGTGTATTGTGTATTTGTGTGTATGTGTGTATATACATACATACACACACACATATATATAATCATGTAATTTTAATTTAGTGTAAAATAAAATGACTCCTACCTCTTTTTCAAACATCCCCAGTGTCATTTTCACCTGCTCTCTCACTTCCTTTCTGTAATGACCCCTCCACCCCCTCCCCAGTTAAAGTCTCCCTGGTTTTCCCATTTCCCCTTTCATATCAGTTGTGTCCTACTGTCCTCTTTCAAGCATCCCTTCTCTCTCACTCCCTCGCTGTCTTAGTCAGGGTTTCTGTTGCTGCAGTGAAACACCATGACCAAAAAGCAAGTTGGAGCGGAACGAGTTTATTTGACTTCCACTTCCAGGTCATCGTCCATCATTGGAGGAAGTCAGAAATAAGACCTCAAGCAGGGCTGGAACCTGGAGGCAGGAGCTGATGCAGAGGTCATGGAGGGGAGCTGCTCACATGTCTTCATCTGGGCAGTATGGGGGGGGCGGTGTAAAAACTCATCAAGCTTTATGGTTACTTTCATTTGTTGAATATATAACGTAGTAAAAATTAATGTTAAAAAGCAGGCTGAAGGAAAGCCCATAGAGGGCTCTCTATGGGTGCCCAGAATCAGCAGTATTCAGAAGTCACTGGCCAGACTGGGTCATCTTCTTTCTGCTATGGGTGGTGGTCTCAATGTAACAGGATTTCTAGTCCAAGAAATGGGCCCCAAGGCTACTTTTACCAGGAAGCAGTTTATTATGTGACAGGCTTCTAAAAGATTATTATCCAAAGAGCTAGAGACCCAAATTTTGCAGGGTGGAGGCTTTTATAGATTTTTTTTTTTGCGTCTTTGTCTTCCATACATGGGTACATACATTTTAATTGCGTGTTTTGAAATACTAAGCAGTAATGGCTAGAATGAGAAGGGAGGGAACTGTGTAGCTCTGGCTGTCCTAGAACTCACTCTGCAGATCAGGCTGGCCTTGAACTCATAGGTGACCTGCTTCTGCCTCCCAAGTGCTGGGATTAAAAGCATGTTCTATCATCTCCCTGTGAAAGATACCGCTTCTTAAATCTAACCTTTCCCTTATAGCTTAATTTTACTTAATAAACTACATCTCTCCTTGGTGATTTTTAGTATTGCATTTGTAGAAAACTGGATGCTCACCTAATTACACCCAACTTGTTTATCTGTCCTCTACCACTCTCCTATCTGGGCAAAGTGGTTTATTCTATAATTACAGCAGTTGGTAGTACAGTAAGGAGAACCAGAAGTTTAAGTTCATTCTCAGCTATCTATATATAGGTATAGATATTGTGTGTGTGTGTGTGTGTGTGTGTCTATGTGCACACACACACACACACACACACACACACACACACACACACACACCTGGTATCAGTTTCGAAGTCAGTCTAAGCTACATGAGATTCTGCCACAAATAAAACAAAACCGGGAAACTGTCCTAGTCACTGTATTTTTATGACAAATATTGATATGTGGTAGAACAGGTCAGGGTTTTTATTCTTTAGGATTGTTGGATTTAATGTAATATTTAAATAACAATTTAAATATTGTTATTCTTCAAATTCTGCCTATTAGAATTTTTGCTGTTTCATTTTTGCTTTTTAGTGGAAAAAGTTTTTCTACATTCTCCAGGCTGATCACCAACTCAGTCTCCAAAGTGTGGGGACTGTACTATCACACATAATCTGTTTGTTGGGCCATTGGCCATGTTTCTGACTTGGCATTGATTTGAATGTATGGAATAGAGAGAACAGATGACTTACAAAATTGAGGCTGCTCCTCTCCACTTCTCCATTCACTCAAATCTTCTTCAATTGCTTATATTATTACATATTTTATAGAGCTCTTTCATTTATTTTATAAACATATTTGTATCCTTTCAGCAACCGATGGATGTTTGTGTGATTCCAACTTCTTGATCATTTATATTCGTGTACAAGTTTTTGTGTAAATAAATGTTTTCATTTCTTTTGGGAAAATATCCTTCTCTCTGTGGTTTTCCTCTCTCTCTGTGTGTGTGTGTGTGTGTGTGTGTGTGTGTGTGTGTGTGTGTGTGTCAGGGTCTCGTGTCCTCTTGGCTAGCCTCAAGTTCACTATATAGTTGAAGATAACCTTGAACTTCCGATGCTTCTCTCTCCATCTCCCAATAGCTGAGAGTATAGGCGTTGTATGTGGCAGGGCTTCATCATGCTAGACAAACACTACCAACTAAGCTATAGCCTTCAGCGTTACCTTTTCTTCTGAAACTTACATTTCTAACCATTTGTCATGAGTCTGTAGAAATCTTTCTAAATTTACCCATTAATACTAATTTTTTGATCCACCTTTGTGTTTCTGTGCATATAATCCTATAACTTAAGAATAATATGCTTTTTACTATATTTTTTGTATGTGGTACAAGTAAGCTGTAGATGAATACTTACTGAAATGATTGGTTTTTGAGCATTATTTCTTCTGGGAACTCTTGTTGTACCCCTTACATCACAGCTAATCAGAAAACATTTCCTAGAAGTGTGGTTACTTTCTGAATATGTACAAGTGGGCAAGCCATACCAGGGGACAGCTTCTTGGTTTTTGCAAATAAATGCTTATTTTTAATTTATATGTGTGGATGTTTTGCTTGCATGTGTGTCTGTGTACCACTTGTGAGCCAGTATCTGTGGAGGCCAGAAGAGGGTGCTGGATCCCACAGAACTATAGTTACAGGTGGTTGCAAGGCATCATGTGGTGCTGGGAATTGAACTCAGTTCCTTCAGGTCCTCCAGAAAAGCAGCAAGTGCTCTTAACCTCTGAGCTATCTCTCCAGCCCTCTGCAAATAAACCTTTAACAGAACCTTTATTCTTATTGGCTTGCTTTTGTATTGCCCGTGGCTGCTTTGATACTGAGTGAGGTTGAATAGCTATTGGAAACTATGTGGACCCAAGCACAAAATATTTACTATCTGTATTTAAGATGGTATTTGCTGATTACTGTCTGTATAGTAAGCCATATGTAACACCAATTTTTTTTTTAAGTTTTTGGCTAAGCCAGCAGCAACTTATTCTCAGGGTCATAGTGTAATAATTTAAAGGCCTGGCAGGAATTTGGCTTGAGGTCAGAGCAGGTAACCTCTGAGGCTACATCCCAGGAGTTCTTACATCGATCTGCTCTTAGAAGATATAGTTTTAAGAGGTTCTTCTGTCACCATAGACCTCTTTTAGAGAACTTGTGTCACCTTCTTTGAGGCCTGTCCCTGATGTTTCCTGTTAGAAAAGGCTCCGAACCACTGTGCTACCATGACCTACACTACCTCCATCCTTATTCTGACATGGAATGAAGTCCCTCTCAAGATTATTTTTTTAATTTTAATCGAATTTATTGAGATTTTTGTAAAATGCCCACAAGTGCCTTATATGGATTGTTTTTTGGGATACATACAATATTTCCCCAAGTATTATAAATATATACATGTGAAATTGAAAAAGCAAGAAAGACACACATATACAAATTGATATACAATAAGCATTTGTAGATATAAGTAAAGGAAAAAACAACTGTCCTGCAAATGTACAGAGGGATTAGCACTAGAAAAGACACCATGAATAAGCCAGAATTTTTTAGTGACTGATAGATACCATGTGGATGGGAAATTCTTGAGTGACAAAATTTGATTTTCCAGTGAAATATGCTGAGTGAAGGTTATTCCATCCAACTCAACTTGTCTGTCTAAAATACCCTTACTCCATCACTGACAAATGCATATTCAGATATGCATATAAATGTAGGTATCACACTTTACATCATTTATTAATAGAAAATGAAATTCCAGTTAATGTGTGGTGGTATTGTGTTCCTCAAACTATTGTGCACCCTAATAAACTTATCTGGGATCAGAGAACAGAATAGCCACTAGATACAGAGGCTAGAAAATGGTGGCACTCACACCCTTAATCCTAGCATTCCAGAGGCAGAAATCCCTCTGGATCTCTGTGAGTTCAAGGCCACATTGGAAACAGCCAGGCATGGTGACACATGCCTTTAATCCTGGAAAGTGAGCCTTTAATCCCAGGGAGTGATGGCAGAAAGCAGAAAGGTATATAAGGTGTGAAGACCAGAAACTAGAAGCTTTTAGCTGGCTAAGCATTCAGGCTTTCGAGAAGCAGTTCAGCTGAGATTGATTTGGATAAGGACTCAGAGGCTTCCAGTCTGAGGAAACAGGATCAGCTGAGGAACTAGCGAGGTGAGGTAGCTGTGGCTTGTTCTGTTTCTCTGATCTTCCAGCCAATAACTGGCCTTAGGTTTGATTTTATTAATAGGTACCTTTAAGATTCATGCTACAGTCATGTTCTCTTTAAGGCTAACTGTCAACTTCCAGAAAGTACTTTCATCATAAATGAGCTTTCTGCCATCTTAGACATCACTATACTACAAAGCATACCGTTCTTCTGGAATTGCAATCCGGTAAGTATGACATATTCCCTTGGGAGAATGTTCATGACATAAAGCAGGACATGTTAGCAGCTATGCTATCCCTAGATTAGAAAATGTCCTTATGACCATACTAAACTGGCTAACTTGCATGGCCATTGAAAACTGAAACATTTTGCTCACAAAACAAATGTATTTTCTCATAAATGTGCCTCTAAGGGCTAGGTGTGGAGCTCAGTTGATAGAGTGCCTGCTTAGCATGAATGGAGGCCTGAGTTCTTGATCCCCATTACTGCATAAACCAGGTATGGCAGTGCATGCCTGTAATATCTACACGGCAGTGGAGAAAAGAGGATCAGAAGCCAAGGTCAGGGCTGCAGAGATGGCTCACCAGTTAAGAGAACTGGATGCTGTTTCAGAGGACCTGGGTTCTGTTCCTAGTACCCATATGGTGGCTGCCAGTTCAAGGGGATAGATGCCCTCTTCTGGCATCTTTGGACACTGCAGACATTGCCCACATCTGGAGTGCGACATACGCACAATAAAACACCCGTACACTTAAAATAATAAAGTAATTTAAATTTTTAAAAATAATTTTTAAAGAAGAAGTGCAAGGTCATCCTCTGGTACATAGTCAGTTTGAGGTCAAACTGGGATACATGACATTTTGTTTCAAAAATGAAGAAGGAAAGACAGACAAACAGGCAGACAGACAGAGGGACAAAGGGAAGGGGGGGTGCTTCTTGATAATGGCATTCTTAAAAATAGATTCAAAAGATCCTAACGGTAAAGTGATGAACTTAAGGAAAGGAATTAATGTTGTTTTTCTTTTCATTGTCAAAATTGTTGTTTTCTTACTTTTCTTTCTTTTTTTTCTTAGCTATTTTTAGAATGCCCCGATCCTACTGTTTTCAGTGATTTTCTATTCAGCTTTGATTTGCCATCCAAAATTAAGTTAATGAATTATGAGTCATCTGTAAAGCTGATGGTATGTATGTTTTTGTTGCCATGACAAAATATACTTTAAAAACAGACATATGTAACTTGGACTTTTGGAAGTTCAACAACATGTTGCAGGCATCCAGATGTGCCTGCCCTCACTTCTTTGCTACCCTCTCTCTCCCCACCAGCATTAAAATACGAGGAGAAGCATAAAAGGACTTTGCCATGTGCTGAAGGGGCCCATTGTATTGGATGGCCTCACTTCATAACAACCTATTCTCACAAGGAATCACCTACTCTGTGAGGCTAATAGTAATCCCTTCCAAGGGTAGTGTCCCATAACCTAATTATTTTCCAGAAGTCCAATTCAGAATTTAATTATCACCATACTGGAGACAAAATTTCACATGATTCTTTGGAGACACAGTCAAATGATATTCAAGTCAATATGGGTTAACATTTTTGTCATGAAAATTTCAAACACATATAAAATAAAAATAATGGTACCCATCACCAATATTATCAGGTACAAACATTTTACCACATGTTGGTCTACCATTTTTATTAATTTTGCAGTTGTTACTAGTTTCTCTTCTGAAGTATTTTGAGAAAAATGCCAGCTCAAAATTTATTGCACATTTGATCTTCTAATCTTCTAATTCTGCTTGCCTCATTTTTGTGTGCGCTGACTTTATCTGTTAAGGGGTCACCCCATACTTCTTTCATTTTAGGCTTCTTACCAACTTTTACTTTTGCACAGATAGAAAAATTATCTAAATTTCATCTCTTATTTTTGTTAAGGTTTCAACACAGCAGTATTTCTGATCTTACCATATCTAAGTCATTATCTAGAGTTCTGAAAGTAATGTTTCTTGGTTAATCCGAGCTATTACTTGATTACTCACAGAACAAAGTAGTGTAATGTTTAATCTTTTCTTTTTAATCATTAAACGTTGCCAGTATAAACTTTGTATTTATTTTACCAATCTATGTTCCTACCAGCATTGTATAAAACCCCTCTTTCAATCTTTCACCAGAGCAGAATGCTAATGACCTTTGTGACCTTTGACCAGTTAATCATGATTCAGTTTAATTTGTGTTTCTCATTTTACATTCCGGTCCTTACTCTCTGCAGGCGACATCATTTCCCTACATGAACATTCCTAGTCAGCCATTCTTTTCCTCTCCTCACTTTATCTGATTTTAACTATGGCTGTGATCTTAGTGCCAGGCTTCAGATTCTTTAGTTCTTTGGAGCTTGGCTTATAAGCATCAACACGTTTAATACTATTTTATTAATGCTTTGACAATTTTGTATAATGTATTTTGATCATAGTAACTTCTCATCAAACTCCTCCCAGATCCATTCTCACCTCTCTTTCCACCCAACTTCATGCTCTTTCTCTCCCTCACCCCCTTTTCAACCCTAGCCAATCTGTGTCACCCCAATACTCTTGGGTGTCGAGCCTACCAGCAGTCACACCTCCCCCACCGTTATCACAGACCAGTATCTCTTCAGTTAGGGGTGAGGGTTTGTACTCACCCCCTCCCATGGCTCCATGCTGGGATTTTGTCTGGGTTGAGCTGACACAATTCTTGTGCATGCTGTCACAATCACTGTGAGTTTGTATGTGCAACTGCCCTACCGTGTTCTACCTCCCCTGGCTTTTCCAATCTTTCCACCCTCTCTCCTGTGAAAATCCCTGAAACTGTAGGGAAGGAGTATGATATAGATCCTATCCCTGAAGACAAGAGGCTGAATCCTTGACTCATAGAACATGGAGAGATCCAGCAGGTACTGATTTGGAAGCTTCACTCCTACTGGGTGGCTTTCATGGTGCTGGGAAGTGCTACGCACACTGCCACAGGAGAAAAATAACCATCAGTCTCACTCACCTGTGAGTCCTGACTGTCCTGGCGAGATATGCCCACTGGTGCAATAGGGGCGTGAGTGCTATGGAAACAACCAACCATTTTCTGCTTCAATTTAAAGCCCACTCTATGAGATTAAACCAATACCTGGCGCCATTATTGGGGCCAAGGAATCTGTGTCTAGGTAAGTTAGAGGCCCTAGGGGAGAACCTACTAATATTATTCTGCTAACTGGACATGGTATTAAAACAACTAGTAATTACTTATTGCTGTACCCATAGATTGTTAGTGAATTTCTCAAACTTCATCAAAGAAGCTGGTTCTTAGATGCACAGCAATTAACACAGAGGCCCATAACCACTCAACATGCAAAGAATAAGAGCTTGCAGAGTGCTCAGCCCTAAACAGGACATCTATATCCTATACCCAACATATATTTTTCTGATTTTGAGATGATTACTGGCTTGCTCACTGAACTTACTTTCCACTCTGACCATTTTGTTCCTCTCTCACAGTTATATTATTACCACACAGCATTTACATATTTTCTTGCTCACCATCAGCCTGAGTTTCTTGTTAGATATATAATGTTCTTTCCCTGGACGGTATATTAAGAGTTTTTCAAACATTTTTGATTGCTAAGGCTTGTTTTCTAGGTCATTTTTCAGGAAAGGTTCATATTGATTTATGATATGTAGATTTTAATGATTCATTGGAATCCAACATCACAAACATTATTGTTTTTATTATGAATTTAAATATCATTGGCCATCTCTATAAAACAAATAAGTCTAGGACACAGTGTCCACAAAATAAGCCATTTCAACAACAAAATATTTCCTTTTTATATTCTATTAACTACATATGACTTTTGCCAATGTACTATGCCATAAATTCCAGGTTTTTACAATAAGCAATCAAGACACAAAGAACATCCTAGTAATGTCATTCCAAAAGTAAAGACTCTCCCTCTGCTGTTACTAGCTCCTAGTAATCACTGTATCATCAGTCTAACTAAGTCTTTTCTACTTTCGTCTCCCTGACAGTCTGGTAAAGGGAAAAAGTGAAGTCTTCTTCCCAAACATAACCTCCCCATAAAATTTCTTCAAACAATTCCTTCCATATGTAGTATTTTCATCTACAGAATGTCTAGTCTATCATGTTAATGAGTAAATAAATGTACATGTTACACATCATGAAAGGCTAGGAGAGAGCACTTCTAGTAGCAATTCTTATGGGCATACTTGGGAAGCAGACTTCACAGTTCTATTCTCCAAAGGATATGATGTACAAAGTCAAAATGGTAAACTTCAAACTAATCTAAGTACTTCAAACTAACTAACCAATTCAAATGCAGTAATGTAGAAAGGGGGGACTCCAGTATGGAGAACAGGTGGAGATAATGTGGACAACAGGATAAGATGGAGATTCTCAATCTAGGTCTTCACACGGCAAGGTAAATTACAGGTATTTCTGCCTGCTACAGTCAGTGGCCACTGTGTGTCACTCAGAGCCATGGACAATGTTTTCTAGAAGTCAAGTCAATGTTGCTTAAGCATCCCAGAACTACAGACTCCTGAACACAGGAGTCAATTAAGAACCCGGGGTTGGGGGAAGTTCAAGGAATAGCAGAACAATCTAGTAGAATCATAGAAATGTCTCAGTATGTGGTGGTGGCAGAGATCTGGAGTAGGGGTTCCCCAGCCCAGAGTCGCTTATACCCTTACCTAAGATGGCAGAAAGCTTATATGGGCAAATACACCTGGCCTAGAAACTTGTTATCCACTAATCAAACTGTCACCTCATGATTCCTAAATATTGCTTTATCGTCCAGGTGATAGACCTGAAGGCTCAGAAGTGTGTTGAAGGTTAAATCAAAGGTATCCAAGTCCATTGTTAAATTTCCAATCCAAATGAATTTAACAGAAGCAAGACCAAGGCCTACAGTCATGAAGGAGTGTTGACAATTTAGGGAAGGTCAAGACGCTCCCATTTAGAATAGCCAGGACAATGCTTCGTAACAGTGACTCCCTGAAGCACAGTTTTAGAGACTTCCAAAGTGGACGGTTATTATTTGCAGAGAGATCCTCTCAGAGAATGTCTTCTCTTTGTCTTCTTCCTGCTGCCGACAGTCCCCCTTGTCTCCTCCACAGCCCTTAGAGTCATTTCTGAGGTTTAGGTGCTACT
Source organism: Peromyscus aztecus (assembly GCA_902168405.1). Taxonomy (NCBI): domain Eukaryota; kingdom Metazoa; phylum Chordata; class Mammalia; order Rodentia; family Cricetidae; genus Peromyscus; species Peromyscus aztecus. The sequence goes on from CABHPQ010143636.1 coordinate 13,777, forward strand.
ACTGGACTTCTGGAGGCTGATGGTAGATTGATTGTTCACTTAGTATGTTTGATACCAGCATTGATCATGCTTACTACAGTAAGGGATTTTCGACATTTTTGATAACTTAACTGTTCCTGCCAAGTCACTAATTTTTGCACATGAACACTAGACGCCACAGTTTGATTGATCCTGTAATTGCATTATCTTACATTTTAAGATTCAATAATACCTTTGTTAAATTACAGATACATAGAGCATTGGCAGCAAGAGACAAAAGATATTTTTTTAGAAATACTAAATATAAATCAAGCCTGGTGCTTTGTGCCTATAATTCCAGCACTCAGGAGGTTGACAGAGGGGTATTAAGAGTTCAAAAAGTCTGGCTGCCTGAGACCTTTTGCAAGAGCAAAACCAAAGGAGCAAACAAAAAAGAAGTACTTAAAAAACCCTAGGATTAGTTTTTATAAAATGGTGGGGAATCGGGTAGCCTGGGCTGGCCTTGAGTTTGAACCTGGTAAATAGTAACCAAGATGATCTTTAATTTCTTACTAAATCATGTTTACATTTATGTGCCATTTGTTTGTGTGTGTGCTGCCATCTACAAATGGAGTTCAGGGGACAACTTGCTTGAGTCAGTTCTCTCCTTCCAGCGTGTAGGTTCCAGAGAGGGAATTGTGGTTAGGAGGTTTGGCAGCAAGCTCCTTTGCCTTCTAAGCTGTCTCGCCAGCCCCAGATCCTGAATTTTTTTGATCCTCCAGCTTCCCCCAGCAGGGACTGTAGGCCTGTTCCAGCATTCACACTTTTATCCCTGAGAGTCTTAAAGGTCCAAAGGAGAACCAACTGAAAATTGTCTTTTTCTAAAAGTGTGAAGCCAGGGAATCTGAAAGCATGGGACCACCATTCCTAATACTGAGAGTCAGACGAAGTCACCTGGTTGAAGACACCCTGCGTCAATTAGGACAAGCTGAATCCCTTGACCTTAGGAAACCACTAACGGTAAAGAAAAATGTCTTGCTGGGCTTTTTTTTTTTTTATTATGGGAGGGTACATTCATAACTAAGAAGCTGCATTCACAACCATGGTGATTAAGGTCTTAAGGTTTCCAGAAGTTCTCCCTTTCTCTTAAGGGAATAGAACATTTAATTACATGTTGAGTTGCAGGTTAACTCATTATTGATGGTTATAATAGTCATCCCAGTACTTAATGAAATAAAAATAACAGTTTATTTTACAAATCTTCTAGTCCAGCTGAACTTCTGGGTATTTTTTTTATGAATGTGCATTTTTATGTATGATGCTCGGAATAAAACCACCATTTCCACACACGCTAAGTAAGTGCTTTACCACTGAGCTGCATACCCAGTCATATGGATTTTTGTTTGAGTTCGTTTACATATCTGAAAGTTAAATAGGGATTGGCTGCACTGTGCTAATACTAGCTGAGGACACTGAGTTATACTTCGTATGTCCTTCCTCCTCTTGGGACCAGCAAACATGTTCTTCTCATAGCAGTACTGGAAATGCAAGCTAGCAATCATTGAAAATTGTTGGAGCCAGAAAAGACTCATGAATGAACCCAAGCTGAAGGCTGGGAAAATTGCAAAATCCTATGCAAAAGAATTCAATCAAGAAATAGTGAGGAACTAGGACTGCGCACTCAATAGGTAGCAAGTGCAATAGGCAATTTCTCCCATGTTGCTGGTCTAGACTTCCTACAGTGTAGGTGTCAATTCCAGCCACTCTTTATTTGCTCTCTATTTAATCCTGAGTGGATGCCTGCAGAGTATTTACTGTGTGGCACTTCAGACATTTACCATATTGCATACTTAACAGAACATTGACTAATGCTGTGGGTGAGAGGGCAGCCTGGAGTCCCAGAGGGAGTAGATGTTCCTGATACCAGCTGAGAGGGTAAGTGGTGAGCTCCCACAGAAAATAGATCCTGGAGGATAGCACTCAGACCAGACAGGGTGATTTCTCAGCATGTGATTCAAATCAAAAAGAAAGAATTTTATTTTAGAAACCAGACTCCCTTTGTATCTAGTTTTCTTATACTTTGTGAGGATATCGATAGAACATTTTTTTCTCTACAGGAAATGACTGTCCTTAAAAAGATGTTAACTTCAAGACAGATATAAAATAGACCAAGCATGACAAGACTGTCCTTCTTAATCCTTGCCCTCACTGTAAGTCCTAACCAGGCCAAAGAGTTTGATCAAAGATCAGCAGGAAAGCTCTCTAAGACAGAGTAAGCAAAAATGGAAGGAACGAAGCTTAAGGCTGCTCATATTCAAAATACAAGGCCTGGGAATGGTAGAGTGCTTGCCTAGCATTTTGGGGGTCCCAATTCAATCCCCAGCACCAGAAATTAGATATATAAATAAATGAAAGAAATGAAATTAGCCAGAAAAGGAATTGTCAGAGCAGGCAGGGTAAAATGAAGTCAGTACTGCGCCATGAAATCCAGAGGCAGGGAGAACTGTTAAAAAGAGGAGCTGGTTCATCTGTTTCCCCTGAGTGTGATGGCAACTAGCTTGGGCAAAAGTACTCAGCCCATGCTCACCAGAAGGGCTGCTTACAGGAAGTAGAGGCTGGAGAATCCAAAAAGCAGTTCATTAGAGACAAGGTTGCACAGTCTGAAAGAGAATATGAATCAGTGGGCTCCTGGCCTTCACTGCTTGGCAGCGAACTGAGGGAAGATAGGGTGTGAGGAGGTAAAGCAGTGTGTGTGTGTGCGTGTGTGTGTGTGTGTGTGTGTGTGTGTGTGTGTGTGTGTGTGTGTGTGGCAGTTCTAGAGAATTCGAGAATGGTCAGGACAGGCCCAAGACTTTTCCACAAAGGGCAAAGAGCTATATTTTAAGTAAGAGTCTTGAAAGACATGTTCTTTCTGTAGGTTGAATTTATTGAAGAAATCCGTGCTGAGAGTGGAGGGGTGACTTCAGAGTTCTTCCACTGCATATTTGAAGAGATGACAGACCCCAAGTATACAATGTTCGTGTATCCTGAAAAGAGTTCCAACATGTGGTTTCCAGTCACTGTAAGTTATAGCTTTCTCATAGAACATATTAAATGCTGCAATATGAAAACCAGAGATGACAGTGTAAAATCAGAACTGTACAATCTCTTTTGAGTAGTACCACATCACGCATGGCGCAAGAGCTGTGCCTTGGCATGATCCGGCAGCATGTAGAGAACCAGACTTATCTAGGTGTGCTATTGCATACCAAACCTCAGTGTTCAAGGCACATGTGGAGGGGACAAAGCTTGAGGACAGCTTGAGCTGTTACTGGTAAGCTTAGGAAAAACCAAAAAACAACAGCACTCTGACCCTACTCAAGATCTGCAGAATTGGAACTCATAACACATATAAAATCCCCTCAGTGATTCCTACACATGTAAAACTTTAGCATTAATGAAGTATAACTGAAATACAATAGACAACACAGAAAATACCCAACTTGATGATATACCTATGAACCAGGGAAATGATCACCTCAGTCAAAATAATAAACATGTACATCATTACCGAAGGCTCTCTCACACTCCTTTCACATCCATCCTTCCTAAGCAACTACTGATCTGCTTCTTGTCACTAGAGATTGAACCATAGTCTGGTTCTATACATTTATATAAATGAAGTTAAGTATGGTCAAATTTAATATCTGTCTTTTTTTCATTGAATATAATTGCTCTGAGATGCATCCATGTCATGGCATGTGCCCATAGTTCATTCCATTTTTTTAAACCATGGAGTGATATTCTATTGCATGGATATCTTAAAATTGTTTACATAACTCTGAGGGATAGTTATTTGGTATGTGTCCCAATCTGGGCTACAGAGTGAGTTCCAGGAAAGGCGCAAAGCTATACAGAGAAACCCTGTCTTGAAAAAAAAATTTTTTTTGAGAGTTATAATATGGAATGTTTCAAATTAGTAGAAACTGTTGATCGAATACTATAGGTAACTGAATTCTGAAAAGTTGGTTGATTTGTATATAATGTTTTTCATTTTTATCTTTTTTGTACATTGTATTATACAGTGTCTTACTATGAATGCCAAGCTACCCTTGAACTCACCATCCTCCTGCCTCCATCTTCCAAGTGCTTGGATTATAGGAGTGTACCACACTTAGCAAAGCCCTCACTTTTAAGTATAGTCATACAGTTCTGCTCAGTAGAAAACAGATATACACATACCCCCAATTAATAAATGTATATGGCTTGATAAAATATCAAAATCAAGTTGAACCAGAGTACATGTTACAAATTATGGGATAGAAAACTGAGTAGGTTAGGAGAGGCCTTTGCAGATGGTTTGTTCTCTACTTTTAACTCATTTCAAAATTCCATCTGAGGAGAAAATAAGGCAAGGAGAGTGAGGAGAATGAACATTCTGTGAGTTACTGACCTTCATGAACCTGCTTACAGCAAGGATGTCACTGGAGTAGGGATCTTAGAATTTCACACTAACAACACTTCCTCCCCTGGGCTGCAGTTTGGGCCAGGAAAGTTTTGTTTTGTTTTGTTTTGTTTTGTTTTGTTTTGTTTTGTTTTGT
>CABHPQ010143636.1:18324-47117 GCA_902168405.1 Peromyscus aztecus
GTTTTGTTTTGTTTTGTTTTGTTTTGTTTTGTTTTGTTTTGTTTTGTTTTGTTTTTCTAACCAGGACTACAAGATGCAGAGAAGAAAAGTAAAGGCAGCCACATTAGTCTGTTTTTGGTGGTGTCACTTTAATGGACTACCTGAGTACTTTGTTAAGGAGAGTAAGTCTATTCAGCTCAGAGCTCTAGAAGTCTAAGGGCCATGACACTGACATTCATTAGCTCTCACAAGGACTCCTGGCACAAGGCATCAGGACAGGATCTTCTGCAGGCTAAGAGATGGCATAGTAAGACAGGATGCCAGAGTGAGAAAGGGGCCCCATGGGAGCTATTCCAGTGGTAAGCCTCTATGTGGGGCTGCACTGCTAAATGGAGACATCATTCATGTAACGCTTATCCGGCATTTCTTCTGCCAAATTGAAGCATCAATACAGAGCTACCTTCCTTCCTCAAGGTTGCTTTTCTCCATGAATTGGAAGGGAAGGACCTTAAAATTCCAAATGAAAACTTTGTGATTGCACCTGAGCATTTGTTTCTACATTCCAGATATGCTATCAGTAACAACAACAACAAAAAAAAACCATTTGCTTAATGTTCTGTATCGTTAATTTATATTTAAAGTTATGCAAGAAGCTGGGCATGATGGTACATGGCTGTAATCTCACACTTGGGAGGTAAGGCAAGAGGAATTCAAGGTCACCCTCAGCTATACAGTGAGTTTTGAGAACATCCTATAAGTCTCAAACAAACAAACATAAACAACAGAAAGAACATTATGGAAGAAATTTAAATTTTATTGCAACTTAGAGCAGAGTCTGAAATGTTTATTCCTTTGAAACCTAGTTTGTGTCTAACTTGGGGTGTTAATTAGAAAAAGGAGCTAAAATTGGTTATTTATTAATCTAAATGTGCCTTTGTATAACTGGTTATTTATAATAGCTTAGGAGTTTTTTTTTTCCATCTTATTTTCCAGCCTAAGATTGAGAAGAAGAACTATTACCTTTTTGGGATCTTGTGTGGACTCTCCCTATCCAATTTAAAGGCTATCAACCTTCCTTTCCCACTGGCTTTGTATAAAAAACTTCTGAAACAAAAGCCATCATTGGAAGATTTAAAAGAACTCAGTTTTCCCTTGGGGAAGTAAGTACATACATTTGCTTGTTAAGAACAGTAATTTTTTTAACTTATAAAGAAGGAGTTTATTGGGGGCTTACAATTCTAGAGGGTCAGAAGCCTCACAGCAGACAGGCAGGTAGAGCAGTAGCCGTGAACTCACACATCTTGATCCATCGGCACGAGGCAGAGAGGTAACTGGGAATGCTGTGAGCTGTTGAAACCTCAAAGCCATCCCCAGTGACAGACCTCCTCCAACTAGGCCACACCTCCTAATCCTTCCTAAACAGTTCCACCAACTCCCAACCAAATGTTTAAACATGTGAATCAATGGGGATCATTATCATTCAAACCACCACACTACCCCAAGATGCTTTTGGTTGTGGCATTTATTAAAGCAATAGGAAACAAACTAAGAGCCGCTGATACTTCTGAACACACAAGACTTTGAGATTTTTTTAATATATGAAATGAAAGAAAAATAAGCCAGGTCTGCCTTCTCACAGACAAGGTAACTCCTCTTCAAAACTAGCAAGCTCATCACACCTCAGCTAAAGCAACCCTGAATGCAACCAGCCAGCATTCACTGAAGACAACCTGCTTTTTACATGAGCTGCCACTGGGGAAATAACCTAGATGTTTTTGAGATTTATTGTCAATAATCACCCTTCAAGAACACTTTATCAAAATACTGTTAACAACAGAGGAGTGACAGTGCCAGGCAAGGTCCTGATACCTTCACACATGGTCTTCAGTGTAGTAATGAACAGGAATACTATATAGTAATAATAACTATTTCAGTGAAGAATGAATAGTGTTTTAAGTTATTTTTATTAAAATTTCATTAAAATGATCCTCAGTGTTATAAACTAATCCTGAGAATAGTTTGGTAATTAAATAAAATAGTATTTTTAGAAACAGAGTCTGAGATACCACCTTACGCCTGTCAGAATGGCTAAGATAAAAAACACTGAAGACACCTTATGCTGGAGAGGATGTGGAGCTAGGGGAACTCTCCTCCACTGCTGGTGGGAATGCAAGCTGGTACAGCCACTGTGGAAATCAATATGGCGCTTTCTTAGAAAATTGGGAATCAATCTCCCCCAAGATCCAGCTATACCACTCTTGGGCATATACCCAAGGAATGCTCAATCATACCACAAGGGCACTTGCTCAGCTATGTTCATATCAGCATTGTTTGTAATAGCCAGAACCTGGAAACAACCTAGATGCCCTTCAACTGAAGAATGGATAAATAAAATGTGGTACATATACACAATGGAATACTACTCAGCAGAGAAAAACAATGACATCATGAGGTTTGCAAGCAAATGGAGGGATCTAGAAAAAATCCTCCTGAGTGAGGTAACCCAGACTCAGAAAGACAAACATGGTATGTACTCACTCATGGAAGAACAGTATTAAGGCTTAGTGCCCTTTAGATGAGCTTCCGTTATCATGACTTGCAATAAGTCTTCAAAAATGATGAAAAGCCAGGTGCTCCTTTGATCATTAACTAACTAATACAATAAAAAGAGTGGACCTGGGCTCTTTAATCAAGATGGAAAGTACTTAGGTGACTTCTCAGGATGTACATTGGTTATTCTTTTTATCCTATATATACATATAGTGCTGTAAGTGCACATACATATATAGATACACTTCATAAATATATGTTGTGTATAAGTGCTTATGTATATGGTTTATAAATAGACACAGTGCTATGTAAGTGCATATATATGTACACACATAGTTTATAAATAAATTTAGGGCTGTAAGTATATACATGTATAGATAGATATGTTTTATAAATAGATACAATGCTATAAGTCCATATTCATAGAAGTGGTTTATAAATAGAGTCAGTGCTATAAGTGTGTGTATATAGAGAGATGTGATTTATAAATGTAGTGCGATAAGTGCACTATATAAATAGATGTGATTTATTAATAAATACAGGGCTATTAGTGTGTGTGTATATACAGAGATATGATTTATAAATAGATACAGAGCTATAAATTTATGTAGATAGATGTGATTTATAAATATAGTGCTTTATGTGTATATATGTGGTTTATAAATTAATCTAGTACCATAAGTGCATATATATATGGTTTACAAATTGATTTACTACCATAAGTGTATATATATATATATATATATATATATGGTTTATAAATAGATATAGTACCATAAGTGTATATGTGTATGTTTATAAATAGATACAGTGCCATAAATCATATATATATGTGATATACATGATTTATCAAAAAATGAAAGCATGCTCAGGTTTACTAGTAACTGAGTGAATATACATGAAATGCCTTTTTTCTGCGAACAAGTTTTTTCTTAAAGTGTTGACAAAAAAATTGAGGGAAATGATTATTTTTCATGGACTATTAGTGGTAGATTTTTATTAAAGCAGAATTTCTCAACATTGGCAATTTTGACATTTTAAGCTTTTCTGCTTTGAATGTATTGGGTGGGGATCCAACCCCGGGCCTCCTCCCTCTTGGACAAGAGCATCTACTGACCTATAACCTTGGGTATCTGGTGGTTTGAATTCTCTTTGTGAGAGGTTGTTCTGGGCATTATGATGTGTTTAATAGTGTCTGGGACCACTACTTACTAGATGACAACCCTTAACTGTGACAGCCAAAGATATCTCCAGACTTTGCAAAATAAATCCTCCCCACTTTAGAGGTAAGGGCTCCTCTGTGTAATCATTTTCACAATATGCAGCAGTATCAACAAGGTAGAGTTGATTAACAAATCAAATTTTAAATCGAGATAATTCTAGGAAGAGGAGTAGGAAAAAGTATGAGAAGAAATTTGCACTGAATTTTGTGCATGTCTATATTACTTAATTTTGCCCCATTGAATGATTATTACTTTGAAATTTTATAATACCAAATATGTAATTTTAAATTAAATTTTTCAATAGGAGTTTGCAAGAAGTTCTAAATTGTGAGGCTGGTGACATTGAAGAACTTCATATATATTTTTCCGTGAGTAACAGGAAAAAACTAGGTTGACTTTAATCTAGTTTTTTGGTGGGGAGTTGCTCAAGATTGAATCCATGCCAAGAAAGTATTATACTACTAGGATACATCCTCAGCCATTATCTTTTATTTTAAAAATACTTTTATTATAGAACCTTTAATATGGAATGTCCACATTTTTAAAGATAATATTTCTGTGAAAATTTTCTCCAACCTGGTCTTCATTTGTATATCTTATATGTACAGACTCTTAAATATGGATATAGTAAACATTCATTTAATGCAAACAATGTCCTTAACTAAACAGGATAATTTGTGCTTGAAATATATACATACAACATATATTAAGGATGGTTTAAATTTTTTTATATGGCAGAGTAGCTCCTGCCTTTAATCCCAGCAGCTGAGAGGCAGAGGCAAGGGATCTCTCTGTGTTCAAGGCCAGCCTGGTCTACATAGCAAGCTCCAGGTCAGCCAGCATTACATAGAGATACCCTGTCTCTAAATCTTAGAAATCTAAATGTGTGTGTGTGTGTGTGTGTGTGTGTGTGTAACAGTCTGGAGTTGAGTGTGGTGGTGCATCCTGGAAAGAGGTACAGGCAAGTCTGAGGCCAGATTGGCCTACATAAATAGACTCTGTCACAACAAACAAAAGACTTAACTGAAAAATGATTGTCTCCAGTCATTTTACATTTTATAGGGAAAATGTACTGACAATAATCTCAGACTTATGTTCATGCTTATCACTCGATTGCATTTTGGTTACAGATACACTGGGATCAAAAAGATGTTCCCTTAATTCCAAATGGGATCTCTGTACCTGTGAACCAAACCAACAAGTAAGATTCGAGACCTAAAATGTCTACTTTGAATAGGCATTAAATGTTTGTATCAAAACAATTTAAAATATATCTGAGCTTCTCAGCTCTTCATTTTAGTTCTTCATCTTTTAGAATGATAAACAGATAGGAGAAGAGAAGAAATGATTCAAGAATAGATATTTCTGTCATCTAAGAGATTTTTAGTCCCTAGTCTATGCTATATACTCCATTCCAGATGCTGGTAATGGAGCTGTGAAAAAGACAAAATGCGTAGCTTTTATCAGAGTGGGCAGGGAGCTGATACCCAAGTAGACTATCATGTAATGTATCAAATAAACCAACTAGTGCCTGCTTAAGGGATCTGACTGCAAACTGTTCATAAATGTTCAATTAAAGTATTAGCAACTTGAAGTCCACCGTGGCAGGAATATTTTTAAAAATTGGCAAATGTTACAAATGAGGTTTTCCTTTCTGTCTTTTCTGTTTTCCTCTTCCTCTCTGTCTCCTTACATCCCACTCTCTCCCTCCTTCCTTTTGGAAAACTGGTTGTTAAACATTTAGCAGCATATGACTGGTTATGGGGAGGACAGAAGGAGGAGGTTTAAACAGGTCAGTTAGCAAAGGCAGTTTAAAGGGGTGTTGTGGGTGTATGTGACCATGTTTCTAGTGGCAACCCCACTTAGCTACTTTTCATTGCTATAATGAAATATCAAACACTGGGTAACTTTATAAAGAAGGGAGTTTCATTTATCTCACAGTTCTGGAAATGCCAGGACCACATCTGTCAGTGGCCTTCTTGCTGGCAGCATCTTGAGTGTGAGAGAGTAGTGCCTGGCAAGACGTAAGGAGCATGAGTGTGCGCCTCTTTTGAACTTCCTCTTGCACCCCATTAGGCTACCAGAGTTCAATGATGGTGCTCTATGTGGTGATTTTGTGTAACTAATCACTCTCCAAAGGCCCCACCATAAACACTATAGTCAGATCAACTTTCTCTCTTCTAATACCCAACAATGAGAGAAATACATGTCAAGATGTAAATCCTCATGGGACAGTCAAACCACATCCACACTGTTGTCACTTGCCACCAGGAAATCTATGATACTGTGCAAAGTGTATTCTATAATGCAAGGCAGACCTTTCAGAACTTATTTCCACAAATTAGTTCTGCTAAAAGAGAAAAGGGGGGGAGGAACAAAAGGCACCAGCCCTGAGAACATCACTTTCGGATGAAAATCTATTGACTAGATAGAAGTTTCCAGGTAAAGAAGAAGCATGCCATGCTAGAGAGAATGTTTACACTGTGTGATTTCCTAACAAACAAGAGGCAGCAAGATAAGAGTGGCAGAGAGGAATGTGTAGAGGCAAAGAAGCAAGGGTCAAATGGTTGGACTTATGCCCACCCTTAGTCTCCTGTGAGAGGAAAGCACATGACATTCCATAGTCATCATACTTGACAAATTTTGAATTTTTAACTATTCTCTAAGCTAGTTACATGAGATACAATACTTCCTTATGATGCTGGAGAACAGCCAATGAGCAAAATGGCTAAGCTATAATGTTTAGTAGGTTAGAGGTAGTAAATGAATTGTCCATGTATAATGAGCTCGTTGGGACATATCCCTATAGAAGGTCAAGGAACGCTTATGTTCAGATTGGAGTTACAAATGCTCCTTGCAATAAGGAAAATGAGAACACTCTAAAGACAGAATCCTTCTCTTATATCCTCTAAGGACTTTTCTTCTAGTTGGCCAGGTTTTCATCTCCCTGTGTTGTATAGACTTGTGGGCTACACAGAAGAAATATATACTTTTCTTTCTCAATAGAGCAAAAAGAGCAAAATAGATAATATTGTAGTCACTGATTAGGTATGTCATTTTAAAAAAATTTTTCTTCCCTCAAGGAAAGACTATGTTTCTAAGTGTGTCGATTACATTTTTAACACCTCTGTAAAGACGATTTATGAGGAATTTCATAGAGGATTTTACCGGGTGTGTCACTGGGATATAATTAGACGGTTCCAGCCTGAAGAACTAATGACAGCAGTAATTGGAAATCCTACTTATGACTGGACACAATTTGAAAATGTAAGTGATGACCTGAGTACCCTCTAACTTTTCCAAATAACTGATACAAACCCCCCCTAAAACTTTATCTTTTCTTTTCTCTTGTTCTCAAGAATTCACAGTATGATAAAGAATATCACAAATCACATCCAACTATTCTACTCTTTTGGAAAGCTTTCCATGGATTAACTTTGGATGAAAAGAAAAAATTCCTCTGTAAGTACTGTAATAGATAGTCATTCTTAATGTGATTGATCATTCTTAGTGGCAAGGCGCATGAATTTATAGAGGACAAAACCCACATATCATGACTTTTCTAGGCTTCACCTGCCCCTGTGCAGTTTCCTATGAACAAAAAATATGTTGCTGATATTTATTAATTTCTTATTATTTATCTCGAGTTTTTTAGATAAAATACCTTAACAAAATTGTATTCCTTTCTAGTGTTTCTTACAGGACGTGATAGACTTCATGTAAAAGGCTTACAGTATGACGGAATAAAATTTCGTTGTCCTCAAACTCTCAGTGAAAAGGATAACCCCAGATCATTGACATGTCACAGTATTCTATACCTGCCTAAATATTCTACCATGAAAAGAATGAAGGAAGCACTTCAAGTGGCAATCAACAATAACAAGGGGTTTGTCTCATAGGGATGATGCTGAAATCATCACCTCCCACCATGATAACCACCGGTGTCAGGAATTACATCTTTGACTTTTGGGTTCTTCAGTTTTTCCTTAATCTAATTTGTACAAAAGGTTAAAGGATTTTACTTAGAATTAGTCGGACAGTTTTTGAGATAAAGAAATTATAAGTTAATGTTTTAGTGGAACAAAATTCTGTAAAACATTTGCTATATTCCTAATCTTGCTATTAGAATGTTTGTTTGGGCTGAAATATTTTTCTGAACAACAATTATCATTTAATAATGTACTAAATATTTTAAATATTCAGTATTGGTGCTAGAGAGAGAACTCAGTGGTAAAGAGCACTGGCTGCTCTTCCAGAGGACCAGGGTTTAATTTCCAGCACCCACATGGCTGCTCACATCCCACTTGTAACTTCAATCCTAGTAGATCTAACACCCTCTTCTGGCCTCCAAGACACTGCATGGATATGGTACACAGACATACACACACACAAAACACTCATAGGTGTAAATTAACAATAAATAAATAGATAAATAAACATATAAAATAGTATTTACTTAAAATGTTATTGTACCAATAATAAACTATTGATTTGAAAGAATGTATAACTGAAAAAGTTAGCAAAAATATGCACTGCTTTCAATATGTTTTTGAGGGACATAAATGTATATTTTGTATTAAGGAATATATTTAGAGTTTTTGATCTTAGTAAATGCTAAATAATTTATTTTCAAAATCTAAGTGTTGAAGTTTATGATTCTTTGAATGTATTTATACATATACTTAGTACAGTGTTTCTGAAGTCATTTTAAATGTAGCTAATGTTATTTTGGTAAAATACTGAGCCCAATCAGGAACTCATCAGAAAATGTGAAGAAGTTGAAATATGTCTTATTATGATGTTATAGAGTAAATTAATAAAGCAATATAACTACTATGGGAAATGACCAATATGTCTTTTATAGTGGTTTTACTTAATGTTAAAATGTAAGCTGCATTATACAGCTCTGAGATGATTTTATAAACTCATATGGTTTGTCATAAGAGTGGCATATATGCTGTTGTGACAGCATCATCGTAAAAGTTCCTTTCGTGTAAGGATGTTGTACAGCACCTTATCAGACTTCACATGCGAGTTGTTCACTGTCTCCAAAGGAACCAAGCAAACAAACAAACGTAGGAGATTATAAAATGATTGTCATCAACAGCAACAACAAAAACAAATATTTCACTGGAAGAGGGAACTGTTTTCAGTTAATTCCCTAACTGCAGCATTGCTCCAGTACCAGACAAAGATGTTACAGAGAAAGACAACCATAGAAATCTTATGTAGACAGATAGCAGAATTCTTTGCTACATTTTAATGTATGCAGCACATCCAATAAAACGTAGAAGGGATAATGCCTCGCAACCAAGTAGGAATTAACCCAGAAATGCAGTTAAGAATCAACTCTATCTCACCACATTAATAGGAAAGAATGCCCGTATAATACCTCAGAATAGTCAGAATGAACAGGAAAGAATGCCCGTATAATACCTCAGAATAGTCAGAATGAACAGGAAAGAATGCCCGTATAATACCTCAGAATAGTCAGAAAAGAACCTGGGCCAAATTTAACAGCTAGTCATGTATGAGAATGCAAACAAGGGCTAAAGGAGACTGCCAACTCGATAAAACCTACACACAGTTGACGTCTCAGTGGCAAAAGCCTGAATGCTTCCCAGGGCCAAGGAAATGAAAAGGCTTATCACGTTCATGTAACACTATATTTTGGGTCTTATTCCATGTTATAATGTGAAGAAAATAAAAGACATTAACTCAGAAACAAAGAACAAAATTGTTTTATTTTCTGATTATATTAACTATGGAGAAGAGTCTACAAAAAAGCAGATTAATATAGAAAGAGCTCAGGACTCAAGATCACAATCATACATTGGATTGAAAAAAAAGCATCATTTACAATATAAAAAATACCAGAGAGCAATTTTAATAAATTTTTTTAATATTTTACAATGAGAACTATATTGTTGAAAGAAACCAAGGAAGTCTTAAGTTAATATGCATAGAGATATCATATTTATTGATAGCAACATGCCATTTTTCCAATTTTTGTATGTATGTGTCTGTATGTGTACGCATGTGTATGTATGGTGCCTCTCAGTCTATCTGTCTGTGTCTGTGTGCATATGGTGTGTGTGTCTATCTGTGTCTGTGTCTGTGTGCATATCTGTATGTCTGAGTGGGAGACTTGCTATGTTGCTTATTGTTTTAAGAGATTGTTTGGTCTCAGACCTAGAAAAGCTAGGACTACTGACATGTGGTCAAATAACCATTTAATTTAACCCAGCAATTTACTCTATAAAGAAATGGATAAACTGATCCTAACATATATTATGCAAAGGGCTCAGAATAGCCAAGACATAACTGAAGAAGAGCAATGTTGAAGGGTATGGTGGTTTGAATGAGAATGACCCAATACGCTAAGATATTTGAACACTTGGTTCACAGTTAGTGGCCCTGTTTGAGTATGTTTAGAAGGTGTGGCCTTGCTGGAGGAAGTATGGCATTGGGGGTGGACTTTGAAGTTTCAAAAGCCACATACCATTCCCAGTTTGCATGGTGGGCTACAAATAGAAGAAGATCACATCTTCAAACATCCTAGATCAAGATGTTAGCTTCCAGCTCCAGCCACCATGCTTGCCTGCCCATCTGCTGCCAATCCTTCCCACTGTGACTGTGATAGACTCTCTTATCCCTCTGGGACTGTAGCTCCAAATAAACCCTTCCTTCTATAAGCTGCCTTGTTTGTGATGTTTTATCATAGCAATAGAAAAATACTAATACAGGGGGCTTATATGCACTGATTATGTGACTCACTTTGAGTATAGAGTGAAAGAGACAGTGTAAAGTAAAAAAAAAATGTACAGGTCAGTAGGTCACATAGAACAGAACTGGAAAGTCAGAAATAAGTCCAACCACACAAGGCCAGCCAAAAGCCCCTTTCCTTCCACCTGCAAGTAAAACTTAGAACTCTGTACATGGTAGGCAAGTATTCTGCCACTGAATTATATGGCCTTACCCTTGGTAAGCACACAGGCCTGTATCTTTCAGCCAGATCTTACAACCTGAATCAGACCACACCTCTCTCTCTGGGCCACAGAGTGAGAATGTAGTCTGTGTTGTGGCCTAACAGCAGCTCCTGATTTATGGTCCTCACCAGTCAGTACCTGGCTTCTCCATGCCTTTTTTTTTTTATCACATACACTATGCTAAACTAAATCCCAGGGTGTAAAACTTCTGCTACCCCTAAACAGTTATAAAAAGTCAGATGTTTCCTATTTTCTGGGGATTGAGCTGATATGCCTAAGGAAGATTCTCTGGGAAAGATGCCCCCAAAGATGCTCCCTGAAGAGGTTCCTTTGGCCTCTGCCATTATCCTTTTCATGACCCCTACTTCAACCTATTTTGTTAATGAAGTTCCTCTCCAGGTTTTCTCATCTTTTGACATTAACTATTTCTTATTCTCTCTCTCTCTCTCTCTCTCTCTCTCTCTCTCTCTCTCTCTCTCTCTCTCTCTCTCTATGTGTGTGATATGCGTGTATCTATGCGGGTATGTGAGTGTATTTGGATGTGCATGTCTGCGTAGACCAGAGGTTGAATTTTAGTGTCTTCCTCTACCATTCTCTACTAACTTTTTGAGACAGGGTCTTTGTTGAACCTGGACTTCTCTAGAAGTTTCATCTAGACTGGCTGGCCAGTGAGTCTCCAGAATCTCTCTGCTCTCCCAGCAGGCTTACAAACACACACCACTGCACCTGGCTTTTCTGTGGGAGTTGGGGATCCAAACACAACTCCTCATACTTAGATAGCAAACATTTTGCCTATGAAACCATCTCCCCAACTCTGAATTTAAGCATTTCTGTATATTTACACTAAGGTCTGTTTATCATAAACAGCATATAGTAGAGGGGTAATTGGTTTTGTTTTAGATTATAACAAACTTGGTGTGTCTGTTGTTTTTTTCTTTGAGAAAGAGTCTCCTATTTTTGTCCAGACTGGCCCTGGACTTAAGGGCTCAAGAGATCCTCTTGCCTCAGTGTCTGTGTAACTGGTCCTACAAGTGTGTGCCACCACAGCTGGCTTCTTTGAAACAACAAGTCTTTATTCTGGGATACTTTAGAAGACTTTCCCTTAGTTTTTGATCTTCTGGTAGTTTTACTATAACGTACTTTGGTTTTATTTCTATTTAATTCTTGATTGATATGTTCAGTTTTGAGAAACATTGGCTTCTCCTAGTTTTCACATCTAGGTGAGTGCTGTTTTACAGCAGGCTCTGGGTCAACCCTCTGGGACTCTAATTACATGTGCCCGCTCCAGCCTGGAGTTGTGTGTGCTCTTCTCCGGTTCCATCTTTGCTTCATGGAGTTTTCTGACACCTTCCAATACATGAGGTTCTCTGCATTTTTAACTTTGGTTGTTACATTTTTTAAGGTGTAAGATTTTAATTTCCTCATGAAATTTTCCATATTGTCATTTTGTCTGAACTATTGATCGCACTTATCTAAATTTTTTTATTTTTTAATTGGTGTATGTTACTTGTATAAAGTAATGGATTTCATGATGACATTTTCATAAATAGGAAATAGATTTTGATCATATCCAGTCCCTCTATTATCTTTTATTTTATTGGCTGGAGAGTTGGCTGAGCAGTTAAGAGCACTTATTAATCTTTCAGAGGACCTAGGTTTGATGCCCCGTACCCATATGGCAGCTGACAACCCCTTGTAACTCAAGTCCCAGGGGACCTGTTGTACTTTTCTGATGTCTCTGTGCACCAACCATGCATGTGGTGCACATACATACATGCAGGCAAAACACTCATACACATAAAATAATAAATCTTTAAAAAATTAAATTTCTTTCTTACTTCCCCCTTCTTTATCCTTTGTTGCCTATTTTACTTCCATGTCCTGCTTTTCACTCCCTAAATACCATATATTAGAGGGAACATGTCACTTGCCTTTGTGAGGCTGGCTCATTTCACTTAGCATCATACATGATGTGGTCATCATTTGACATTTCTTTGTTGTTTTCTGTGTCCCTTTCCATGGTATATTGAGTCATTAATACAAATCTATTAGGGTCTAGAGTGACACTTTCTGCAAGGATGACACCAGGCCACAGGAGTAAAGAGGGTTAGTTGGTGCCACTACTGAGGAGAATTGCTGCTTTAAGGCTCAGTTCCTTCCAGTGTACCTCCATACCTCACCTGTGGCTTTCCTTGGATTTACTCAAAGACTTTGTCAGCCTCTTACTCTGAGTCCTTACCTTTGAGAAGCAGTTATCTTCTTTTTCTTATTCTCATGACTCACATGTATGTTGGAAGACACTCAGACTTGTATGGAACCCTCAAGGAGGGTTGAATCTAGTCCTGAACTCTTAGACACCTGGTCAGTCTTCTTGAAGTGTTGTATTCTCCCTGTTCTGTAGCAGATTTATACTCCAGGGAATTTATTTCTTCCATGTCTGTCTTATACCTTACATACTTTTTCTCTGTTTGTCTTTTTCTTCACAAGAATTAAACACAGTAGTGTGGTTATACTTCCCATAGTTTCATTTGATGTGTAGCCTACCCACAATTCAAAAATAGTAAACAAAAAACTGATTAAAAGACAGAGAGAGAATAACCAAATTAATTAGAAATGAGAAGGGCACATTACAACAGATACCGAGGAAATCCAGAGAACCTTACAGACATACTTTAAAAACCTGTACTCCATCAAACTAGAAAATCTAAAAGAAATTGGTATATATCTTGATATATGTGAACTACTGAGGTAAAATCAAGATCAGATAAGCAACTTCCACAGAACCAGAACCACTAGTGGAATAGAAACAGTAGTTAAAAGTATCCCAACCAAAAAAAAAAGCAAAAGGAAAGATAGATTCAGAACTGAGCCAGACCTTCAAAGAAGAATTAACACTGATACACCTGAAATTATTCTGCAAAATAGAGACTAAAGTAACATTTCATAATTCTTTTTATGACAATTACCCTGATACTAAAACCACAGCAACTCAACAAAAAAAATTTATAAAACAATATCCCTTATATATTAGTCAGGGTTTGCTAGAGAAACAGAAAATCCCTTACAGGCATGCCCAGTCATTTAGGTTTTAGTAAATCCCAGGTATAGTCAAGTTTACAACTAAGAATAGCCATTATGCCTTATGAGTATAGATGGAAAGTTTCTCAATAAAATATTTGTAAATCAAATCCAAGAACACATCAAAAATATCATCCACCATGATCAAGTAGGTTTCATGTCAGTGATGCAGGGATGGTTCAACATACTCAAATCAATAAACTACCCATCACATAAAAAAGACTAAATGATCACATAGTCATCTCATTAGATGTAGAAAAGGCCTTTGATGAAATCCAATATTCCTTCATGATAAAAGTTCTGGAGAGCCGGGTGGTGGTGGTGCACGCCTTTAATCCCAGCACTCGGGAGGCAGAGCCAGGAGGATCACTATGAGTTCAAGGCCAGCCTGGTCTACAAAATGAGTTCCAGGACAGGTACCAAAACTACACAGAGAAATTCTGTCTTGAAAAACTAATGCTCTACTTGCTTGCCAACTCAATATTTATATGTATAATTCAGCTATTATTTGGATTAAAAGGGCTTATTGGGAAATGTTATCATTTTTACTATTTTCTACAGAGAAAATATTTTCCAGTTTCAAATAACTCTGGACTTTGGAATTATAACATGTTTTTATGTTCAAAAAAACCCTTTAAGTGGAAAATGCCAAAGGATCACTGAACTCGATGTTGTATTTGCATATCTATATCTGTATAAAATAATGATTATAAATGTTTGTTTAAAAAGGTGAAGTGCAAATGTGAATTTAACAAGAAGTTGTAGATTTTCAACACTGTACACAAACTCCTTTGTTACAAATAAATATTTATGCGTCTAAGTAAAGAAAGAAAGAAAAACAAAACCAAAAAACCAGGTACCCCTGACTCTGATAGGAAAGAAGTGGGAAATAGTCTTGAACTCATTGGCACAGGAAAGGATTCTCTGAATAGGACACCAATACCACAGACACTAAGAACAACAATTAATAAATGGGACCTTATGAAACTGCAAAGCTTTTGAATGGCAAAGGACACCATCAAGCAGGCAAAGTGGCAGCCTACAGAATGAGGAAAGATTATTCATCTAATAGGGAGTTAGTTTCTAAAATAATATAAATAAAATATATAAAGAACTAAAAATTATGAACATCAAGAAAACAAAAAACTAAATTAAAAAATGGTACAGAACTAAGCAGAGTTCTAAAAGATGAAACACAAATAGCTGAGAAACATTTAAAGAAATGTTCAAAATTCTTATCCACCAGGGAAATACAAATTAAGACTACCTTGAGATTTTATCTGTAGCAGTCAAATGACCAAATCAATAAATCAAATGACATCACAAAAAGGTGAGAATTTGGAGTAAAGGGAACACTTACTCAGTGTTAGTGGGAGTGCAAACTTGGCCACTATGGAAGTCGGTGTGGTGGTTCCTCAGGAAGCTGGGAATAGATTTACCTAAAGACCCACCCAGAGAATGCTTCATACTACTACAGAGACACTTACTCAACCATGTTCATTGTTGCTCTATTTATAAGAGCCAGAAATTGAAAACAGCCTAGATAGTCATCAACTGATTAATGGGTAATGAAAATGTGTACATTTACTTGATGGAATTTTAAAAAATAAAAACATGTTAAAAAACAAAAAAGGAAAAAATGGGGCTGGAGAGATGGCTCAGAGGTTAAGAGCACTGGCTGCTCTTCCAGAGGTCCTGAGTTCAATTCCCAGCAACCACATGGTGGCTCACAACCATCTATAATGAGATCTAGTGCCCTCTTCTGATGTTCAGGCACACATGCAGACAGAACTCTGTATACACAATAAATAAATAAATCTTAAAAAAAAAAGAAACAACTAAATCATGAAATTTTTAGGTAAATGTATAGAGCTAGAAAAAAAAATCATCCTTAGGTAACTCAGACCCAAAAAGACAAATATTGTATGTTTTCTCTTATACATGGATGTTAGCTTTTAAGCATTCGATATGTGTGCTACAATGAATAGCCACAGATTAGGTACCTAGTAAGGGATTAAGGGGAAGGAGAGGATCCCTCAAGGAAGGGTAAATAGAATATACTGTTACGGAGAGACAAAATGGAAACTGGAACAGCAGAATTAAATTGGGAGGGGGAGGAGGAGGAACTGTAAAAGAGGGACTATGGGGAGGGACAATTAACACTAAAGGGCATTTGAAAAACCATATGGAAATTTATTCCTAGAGAAGCATCATAAAAAGATGTACATATAAGAAATAAATATAAATGGAGTCACCAAATAATAGGGAGTCAGTTGCCACAACCAGGCATCATATGGCACCAAGTAAAACCTCCAGTGCCAGAAATAGGTTACATCTTGTTGAGCCATTGGCCAAAGTGACCCATTAGAAAGCCCCTGTGGGGGTTTGAATGAGAATGGCCCCCATAGACTCAAATATTTGAACGCTTAAGTCTCATTTAGCGGAACTTCCCATTTGGGAAGGATTAGGAAGTGTGGCCTTGCTAGAGAAGGTATGGCCTTACTGGAGGAGGTGTCACTGGAGGTAGGCTTTGAAGTTTCAAAAGTCATGCCAGGCCCAGGCTCATTCTCACGCTTCCTGCAACTTATGGATCAGGTGTGAGCTCTTAGGTCCTGCCCCAGTGCAATGCCTGCCTGCCTGCTGCCACACTCCCCACCATGATGATCATGGACTAACCCTCTGAAACTATAAATAAGGCCCCAATTAAATGCTTCCTTTTGTAAGTTGCTTTGGTCATGGTCTCTCCTCACAGAAATAGAACAGTAACTAAGACATCCCCAAACAGCACAGGCTCTTGGTTGCTATCTATAACGGGATGGTAAGGTTCTATTTATGAAAACACATCACTGAAGAACACAGAGAAGCTGAGCTGGTGCCTAATTAGAAGCTTCCCCCGCAGTGACTAGTGCGCATGATACTGGAAGGTACTCTGTATACCTGGAATAATCACGAACAACTCTCCACTACAAACCTGGCAACCTACAACAACCATCTGCCTGCAAGATATACGGGTGCAACAGTGCCACAAATATGGGAGAAACCAACTGCTTTCTGATTAGATTTTAGGCCACTGCATGAGTTGGAATCCATACCTGACACTATTAAAGTGGCCCAGACCCTGAGACTAGATAGGTCATGGGCTTATGGGAAAACCTAAGACTATTATTCTGCTAAAGGAACATAGCAATAAAAGAACTCCTCATGGCATCCTGCTATACCTGTAGATCAGTGCCCCATTCAGGCCACATCAGAGAAGCTGCTTCTTTCAGAAGATGGGGACTGATACAGAAACTCAAATCTGGACAGCATGCAGAGAGTCGGGTACTTTAGAGTCCTCAATCCTAAATGGGATGTCTTCATCAGAGTCCTCCCTCAAGGCTCAGGGTTCTATGCAGATGAGTGGATTGATTTATACAAACCAGGGGTGCTGAACGACTCCAAGGAAACTGTCTTCCAGACACGGCAGGTCTGATGCACATAGGAACTCACAGAGACTGTGGCCGCACACATAAAACCCGCACAAGTTTAAGAGAGGGTCCCAGCACCGAAAGGGGAAAGTAGGCACAGGATACTTCCACAACCAAGAAGCTATCTGTAATTGATATTCCAGTGGCAAAGGAAAAGTCAATTTTTTTCCAAGGGAGTCTCACTGGGTATGTTAACCAAACTTTTGGGCAAGCCCCATACCCAACAGAGATAGCCAACACAAAATTAATTCAATGGCATTCTTGTAGAGTTTTTGTTTCATTTTGCTTTGTTTGGGCAATTTTTTTTAATCTTATTGGTCCTTTGCTTGATTATTTAGATTTCCCTTTTGGTGTTTTTGTGAGTTATTTTTAAAGCAAGTATGTTTATAGAATTGATTATATTAACTTTTTGGTTTCTGATTCTCTTCTGTACCACTGTGAATTCAAGTTACCATCTGTTATCATTTGCTTGCTCTAATTACAGCTTTGCTCACATCTACTTCCCACACAGTTAATAGTAAGAGTGTTATGTTATATTTTAACCTTCCAAAAGAGTTATACATAGTTTTGTTTTTTTATAAATTTATTTATTTCTTTATTTTACATCCCGCTGCATTTTCCCCTCCCTCCTCTCCTCCCAGCCCCTCCCCCACCCCCTCTCCCTGTATATAGATTTCTACAGTTGCCCCATAAATCAGTTAGAGAAATGTATGTGTATGCTGTCTTTGATAATTACACAATTACTCTGGTGACCTTATCCTCCCAGGAGCTTCTTTAACCTTTACCTGAGAACTCATAGGGAAGGAGTCCTGGGTTCTTGGCTACATCCTTCTATAGTAGCCATTCGGTGGAACTCAGGGAATCCTGCAGAAGAGGGGGAGGAAGGATTGTAGGAGCCAGAAGAGTCAAGACACTACAAGAAAACCCACAGAATCAACTGGCCTGGGCTTGTAGTCGCTCACAGAGACTGAACTGACACCCAGGGAGCCTGCACGGGACTGACCTAGGCCCTCTGTATATATTTTACAGTTATGTAGCTTGTCCTCTTGTGGGACTCCTAATGGAGCAGAGGTTGTCTCTAACTCTTTTACTGGCTTTTGGGACCCTAGTTCTCATGCTGGGTCACCTTGCCCAGCTTTAATATATGGGGAGGTACTTTGTCTTACTGCAACTTGATATGCCATGTTTGGTTGATACTTATGGGAGACCTGCCCTTTCCTGAACAGAAACAGAGGAAGAGTGGATTGGGAAGTGGGAACAGAGCAGGGTGGGTAGGAGGGACTGGGAGGAGAGGAGGAAGGGGTAACTGTGGCAGGGATGTAAAATAAATAAATAAAATTAAATTAAATAGCAAACTTCTAAGTACAGTTGGAAAAAAAGAATTAAATGAGCTAAGCTTGGTGGCATATGCCTTTAACCTTCACATGCAGGAGGTAGAGGCTAGTGAGTTTGAGACCAGCTTGGTCTATATAGTGTGTTCCAGGATAGCCAGGGCTATCCTAAAATAGAAAAATAAATGAATAGACAAACAAATAAATAAATAAAATGATACTGATCGCTCATGTTCCCATCCCCACCCACCCTCAATCCACTCATGAAATCTCTTCTATTTGCCCTTCCCAGGGAGATCCTAGGCATTACCTAGTCTCTCTGAGTCTGTGGATTATAGAATGGTTATCCTTTATTTTACAGCTAGTATCCACTTGTGAGTGAGTGCATACCATGTTTGTCTTTCTGAGTCTGGGTTACCTCACTCAGGATGGTTTTTTATTTTTTTTTTCTAATTCCATCATTTGCCTTCAAATTTCTTAATGTCGGTGTTTTTAACAGCCAGGTAATACTCCGTTGTGCAAATGTACCACTTTTTCTTTATTCCTTGGTTGGGGGAATTTTCACATGTAAATTTCAACTTGATCCTCACAATATTTAACTTTGTGTGTGTGTTTGTGTGTGTGTGTGTGTGTGTGTGTGTGATGTATATGGACATGGCACGTGGACTCTCAGCTGTGCCTAGGTGCATGCACATGGAGGCTGAGGCCCTTGTACGGCCTATGCTATCACTGTCTTATTGCATCGAGGCAGTCTCCACTGAATCTGGAGTTAGGCAGTAAGACGCTAACTTCCTGTCTCTGCACTCTGAAGTGTTGGAGCTACAGAGGTGTAGGGAACTATACCCCTGTTTTTAATGTGGGCTTAAGCATTCGAAATAAGGTCCTTATGCTTGAGAAAGTACTTTACCCACTGAGCCATCTCCCTAACCCCACAACTTTATATACGCAGAGGGTTTTCTAGCTCTCAAGATGAACCCGAGATGTTAACTGGGCTGAAATTATAAAACTTGCTGGTAGGTTGTCCATGCTTATTCAGGCAGCACTAATTGAATTCAGTGGGTTATTTTTTTTAAAAAAAGGATATGAAGGCAGGAGGCCTTGTGTTGAGTATATATGATCAAGGTACATGATATTTATCTATCTATCTATATCTATCTATGTATCTATCATCTATCTATATACACGAATATATGAAATTGTCTAAGAATAAATAAAAACACTAAAAATTAGTAAGACTTGTCTGAGTCATGTGTTTGCTCAGGAAGTAACTGCCTGTTTTGTACTAAGAATTATTTTTAGAAATGTCGTGACAGCCAGGCATGATGGCTCATGTCTGCAATACCAGCACTCAGGAGGCAGGAGGAGTTGGATGAGCTTCCTCCTGAGCTTAGAGGCCCTGCCTCAGACAAACAAGAGGGTAGGAGAGATGCCTCAGGAGTCAAGAGCACTTATTGCTCTGTCATAGAATCAGAGATTGGGTCCCAACAGCCACACATGGGGTGGTCCACACATACCTGAAACTCCAGGTCCAAGGGATCCAATGCACCTTTTGAGCCTCCATGTCGCCTGTACACACATGTGAGCATATACACACAGACATAATAAATAAAATATATTTTTAAAAATAAATAAAATGTTATAATGGTAATCTACCATACAAAAGGCACTGGGGTTCAATTGAGAACCAAAAGGAAAGCAAAATTTTGCAACAAGAGTTTACTGCCTAGACCAGTGGTTCTCAATCTGTGGGTCACGACCCCTCTGGTCAAACAACCCTTTCACAGGGGTCCCCTAAGACCATAGGAATACACAGATATTTACATTACAATTCATAATAATAGCAAAATTACAGTTATGAAGTAGCAACAAAAATAATTTTATGGTTGAGGGTCACCACAACATGAGAAGCTGTATTAAAGGGTCACAGCGTTAGGAAGGTTGGGAACCACTGCTCTAGATTGAAGACAAAAAGCAGGCAATCATTATACAATGTATAATACCAAAATATAAGGTGCCTTTTAAATTGACACAAAAATTATACATACTTAAGGGGCATAATACATGTATGCATTGTACTATGATCAAAGAAGGAAACTAATTTTCCTCTCCGTGAACATTTTGTTGTTAGGGATACTCCCTGTACTTTATCAAATGTCAAGAAGTTTAGTCACCCTATTGTGCTACAGGACATTATTATTTATATAGCTCATAACTGAAGCATATGGTACTTCAGATAGTAAAGACTCTCAGCCTAAGAAATTAGAATCTATGCATTTTTTGTTACTTTTTTTTTTTGTAAACAGAAATTTGCTCAAAAGGAAGAGGCATGTCAGACAGTAGTGAAGAAAACCAAGTCTAACCTTCTGGATTGTTGCATTTCAGTCTAATGAGTAGATGCCATTTTGATTAAGTTAGGGTTTTTCCCAATAAATAAAATTTTAGTAGTCAAAAAAAAGGAAAGAATGTAAGCAACATTTTTGGACCTCCAGTTTTAGTCATGTAGCCTTGCTACTTGAAATCATTTCTATTTCTTCCCTTGAGATCAAGCTGTAATAACACCCAGAAACCTGAATTAAGTATCTTTTGTGTGTTCCTTGTCATAAATGTAAGAGGGATTTTGAACTTTGTTTGAACCGGATTTGAAGATAGAAAAGACAGGACAAATTAGAGTTCCATGGTAATGCTAATACCGAACATCTGGGCCAGTGTCGACAGATAAGAACAGCAGTTCTCAACCTTCCTAATGCTGTGACCCTTTAACATAGTTCTTCATGTTGTGGTGACCCCAACCATAAAAATACATCATTTTTACCTCATAACTATAATTTTGGTACTATTATGAATCGTAATGGAAATATCTGATATGCAGGATGATCTCCAACCCCCAAAGGGTCACACCCCACATGTTGAGAACCACTGGGAAAGAATGAACACAGAGCATATTAACTTCCATGTAGCAACACAGGCACCTTAGCAGACATAAACCTGGGCTGTCCTGATGACTGTCATTTTTGCAAAATGTATTTTCTGGTACTGAATCCCCTGCGGATATATGCAGAATGTTTGTGAGAATGTAAATATATCTCTCACACTGAGAATTATGAAGCGATAAGATTTTCATTAAACACACAAGGATTACCATTAATGAGACAACAGCCACACTTTCTAGAGTTAACTTAGAGAACATTCTCCCTGATGTACAGGTGTAGAACACTAAGTATTTTTGTAGGTTATGAGGACAGAAATTCATCTACCCTGTTGATCACTTCATTGTATCATCTGTTTTACAGGGGTGCTCATTATTTGAGAAAACCCTCAAAGATTTTCACAGCCTATCCAGAGCAATGACAAGAAATGCAAGTTATGTATACTTGCATCAGATTTTAATTCTCGTGACATTTTTGTTTTAGCAAATACTTATAAAGGGCTAATAGTGAAAAATAAAAAATTTCCTGACCACCAAGAAATAAAATCATATGCTCACACATGGTATACATATGATGTATCTGTTAGCCTACCATTGTTATTCTTTTTTTAACTTCTAAGCCAGGGGATATTGAGGTCTTGTTAAACAATGAACAGTGCCCTAGGTTCCTGAGGTTCTCAGAGGTCTTCCTATCAAGGAGCCTGAATGCCAATGATTAGAGGAGCTAGTTTGGGTTAGGAGAATTGGTTAAGGAAGCCCCTATTATCTCCGTCTAGTCTCAGAGTATGAAAGAATAGAATACTCAGGATTTTTAGTTCATTGGTTACATTGTTTATCACTTACCTCTTCTTAGTCACCTTTTACAGTTTTTGAATAAAATATTAAAAATAATTTTAAACCACTTACTACTGGGGCAATAAAACCATTTGAAAATCATCATAGTATTATCTAGAAAAATTATTAAATTTAATTACACCATTGTAGATGGTGTAAAAATATTTTTATTACTTGAACATAAAAGGCAACAAGCTACTCTGTGGTTATTAATGGCCCAGCCATTATCTTAATTAGGTTAGCTTGAATCTTTTTTTCTTGGAGAAGGGTCATGTTCCCTTACAAGTTTATTCAGACACATAGAAAACAATAAACGGTAGGTAGATAGATGGGTCTGGTGTTACCCTGTGTTGGGTAGTTTTATGTCAATTTGACACAAGCTAAAGTCATCTGAGAGAAGGGAACCTCAATTAAGAAAAATGCTTCCATAAAATTGAGCTGTAGGCAGGCCAATAAGGCATTTTCTTAATTAGTGGTTGATGAGGGAGGGCCCAGCCCATTGTGAGTGGTGTCATCCCTGGACTGGTGGTCCTGGTGGTTGAGCATGCCATGAGAGCAATGCAGTAAGCAGCACCCATCCATGACCTCTGCATCAGCTCCTGCCTCGAGGTTCCTGTCCTGTTTGAGTGGCTGTCTTGGCTTCCTTTGATGATAAACAGTGATATGGAAGTATAAGCCAAATAAACCCTTTCCTTCCTGTCTTGGTCAATGTTCTATTGCAGTGACAAGACACCATGACCATGACAACACTTATAAAAGGAAAGCATTTAAGTGAGGCTTGCTTAGAGTTTCAGAGGTTTAATCCATTATCCTCATGGCAGTGAAGCATGGTAGCATGGAGGCAGACATGGTAGCTGAGAACTCTACATCCGGATAGAAGGCAGAAATCTCAAAGGTTTCAAACTTTGTAGGTTTGACACACTTCCTCCAATAAGGCCACACCTACTAATCCTTTCAAATAGCACCACTTCCTGGTGACCAAGCATTCAAATATATGAGCCAATGGGGGCCATTCTTAGTCAAACCACCACACTCTCTAACTTGCTTTTTGGTCATAGTGTTTCATCATAGCAATAGAACCCCTAACTAAGGCAAGTTGGTACCAGGATTGTAGGGTATTGCTGTGACAGACCTGACCATGTTGTTTTGGGGGGTGGGAAAATTGTAGAACTTTGGAACTTTGGCTGAGAAGAGCCATTGAGTGTTCAATGCTTGGTGAACTGTTCTGTAGGAACTTGGGAGATAAGAATGTTGAGAGCAATGCTGATGATAGAGGCCTGGCTTGTGAAGTGTCAGGGGGACATTTAAAGACTCTATCAGGACTCATTTGTTATTTTGAATTAAGATTCTGTGGTTCTGGTCAGCTGCAGATGAAGAATCAGCTGTGATTAACAAGATATCAGAACCACTAAATCGAAACCTTTGCTTTGCTGGGATACTTGATTCTGGTTGGCTGGACCTAAAAAGTTTGTGGTGATTAAGAAGAGACCAGCATCACTGAGGTGAAATCTTTGGGAGAAGTTTTTCCTGAGACAGTCAGCACACAGAAGCTGTGTTCCAGAGGCAGCCAAGGTTTTACCTCACACTGGCAGCTGAACTTGGTACTGTGAGAATCACCCAGGCAGTACTGGTTTGAAGGCATAAAGGGGCAATGAAAAGCAGCTGAGGCTTGGCACTGTGAGAGGCCAGGAGAAGCCATTGGTGAAGGTATAACCTCAGTTGAAGGTCCAGGATTGAAGAGTCATGCAGAGAAGTTGAGGCTTGGCACCATGAAGAAAGCCTATGAGAGGCTATTGGGAAAGTGCAGCCCAGTTGCAGCAGAAGACCCTAGCGTTTTGGAGATGTCAATACCATGAGATGACCACCAAGAACAGCAGCTGTGGAGTGAAGCCAGTTGGAGCCTAGAAGACAAGCTGTGTATGTATGGTGTAGAGGGTAGAGCCAGAGAAGTGACCCAAGTCCTTTGGAGGAGTCCAGAAGATTCTGATTGAATCCCAGACATTGAATATAAAGTTTTCACTTTTGGAGTTTGGTTTTGCTTTGATTTGGTTGCAACTGTGCCCTGGTTCTTCCCTCTTGAAGTAAGAAAGTTTTTTTTTTTATTGTAGAGATGCCCACAGCTGAGAGTTTTAAGAGATTAGCCATTTTAAAGAGACTGAATTTTTAAATGTTTAAATCTGTAAAGACTGGGGATTTTTAAAGTTATTTGTATTTTTAATATGAGATCGTGTGGATGAAAGAGAAAGGAAGGGGTGTGGCTTAACTGTGATGTGTTTGTGAGTCAAGCTGATACAGGATCAATTGTGCTGGATAGTTTTATGTTGACTTGACACAAGCTAAAGTCATCTGGAAGGACAGAGCCTCAATTAAGAAAATGCCTCCATAAGATTGGGCTGTAGGCAAGCCTGTAAAGGATATTTTCTTAATTATTAATGATGGAGGAGGGCCCAGCACATGGTGAATGGTGCTATCCCTTGCTGGTGGTCCTAGTTTCTATTAAAAAAGCAGGCTGAGCAAAGCCATGAGAACAAGGCAGTAATCAGCACCCCTCGATGGCCTCTGCATCAGTTCCTGCCTCCAGGATGCTGCCTTTGTTTGAGTTCCTGTCCTGACTTCCTCTGATGATATACAGTGATATATAGTATAAACCAAATAGACCTTTTCCTCCCTAAATAGCTTTTGGTCATGGTGTTTCATGGCAGCAATAGAAACCCCAGCCTAGACACATCTACCAACAATTATTTTCTGAGTACTTACTAGCACATATTAATTGTGCAAAATGGACTTCATACACCCATGTATATAATGTATTTTGATCATGTTTATCCCAGTACCCTCTTAACTTCCCTCCCACTGAACCACTCCCTCTTCCCCATTCTCTTCTACTTGCTTGTCTATTTTGGTGACTCCAGGAGCTTAATTAGGGTTTTGATAAAGGGTTCTCTAGCTCAAGCTGTTGATTGAATTCCATATCCTGCCTGCACCTCTCAAGTGCTGGGTTTCAGAGGAACTACGTGGCTCAGGTCAACACTGATACGCTTGTTTACCCATCTGTAAATGGTGCTATTACCTCCTCTCTAGGTTCCGAGATTAAAGACTTGTACTATGCCAATAACCACACCTGTGGTAGTTTGTATAAGTAGATTCCCTCAGAGACAAATTGTCAGCTTCCTAAAATGATTTTAAGTTCAAAAAGCTGCAACTGACTTATCAGATTAACACTAGCTTCATCAGCAAAACTGTTCATTCACATTGCTCAGATTCCAGTTGGTTAAGTGTGAAACTCAGGGTTAAAAACTCCACTTCAGGAACTGAGATGCTATACAACCCTCTAGTTCAGCTCTGTGTTGCGACTAGATAATTTAAGAATGTGACTTATACTTAACTATATTGACAATACAATAGGAAACATATGACAGGTTGTAATTTCCTCATGACAGGAAGAATCACTATAAATCTTTTATTAAACTACTTTAGGATGCTGGCTTATTAAGAATCAATTAGGGGGCCAGTGAAATGATTCAGATGGTAAAGGTCTCACCTCCAAGCCTGGACACTTACTTGAGTTGAAGCCCTAGTATCCACACGGTGAAAGAAGAGAACCAACTCTACAAAGCTGTGCTGTGATTTCTCCCATGCTATGCCCCTATCCCACATAAATATCGATTAGTAAATTAGGGGTAGACTATTTCTGTGGCTGCACACTTGCCTAGCATGCACAAGGCCCTGGACTGGGGTGTATGTAACCAATTAAATTTATAACTAATTAAGTTTCTTTAAGGTAAGGATTGAAACATTCATGCTATGTTTCCAAAGTAGATACTGCATCCTCCTTGACCAGTTCTGTTCCAGTTCTAGAAAACCAAGGCTCAATCCTTTAGGACTTACCAAATTTCTCAGGGTAGAAATAACTGAATGTACCTTGAAACATGCCTCTAAACTTAAATGGACATAATTGGCTTCCCATTCCTGACCTTACCAACTAAAGGTACCTCACTTCTGAGAAATTGTTCTCTTTTGAATATTAAGTGCTTCCAAAATAAAATGTAGTTACATAAAGTATTTTCACTTACTACCAGACTCTTGAGACAAAAACATTCATTCAAACAGACACCTTCCCATTCCAGCAAACTGGGTTTTGTAGTAAACTGTCAACATCTTATTTTATTATTGATGTAAGCATGTGATGCCCAAGTAATGAAGGTAATTTTATACACTCAGAATTTTCTAAGTACTTAAGCTTACCATTGACCTTGAAATTAAACAAACACTTCAAATCACTAACTTTTAAATGAATGGGATGAGAAACAGGCCTCAGCGGATGACTGAAACTGTTAATCTGCACTGAGATATTTCGCTGATACGCTTCTTCGGATACAGCAGTTACAAGTGAGAATCTTCAAAAAATGAGGACAGAACACGTACAAAAAAGGTTCCACAGCCTGTGTCATAGTCCTAAGTCTGAAACAAGACAAGTAAGTCTTTTTGTAAACCAAACGGGTTTGTGTGTAGTTTTCAGATACTGCCTCAGACCTCTTACTAATGTATACGTCATCCTGACTCTGGCTGCACTAATGATGCTTACAGAGTTTTAGACCCAACTAGGTCCGAAGGTGGAAGAGCACACGCACTGGCATGGTAGTTGGCAAGAACAGAGTGTAAAAGCAAAGCCTGGCTGAGCGGGTGCAGCCCTGTGGGAATTATTTCTCCTCCAGAAAGCGTCTCAGAACAGTTCTGCTAATGGGAGCAGTGGAAGAACAGTCTAGCAGACAGACGAGAATCTCTGTTCTTCCCCAACTGCCCTTCCCTGTTTTAAAGGTCCACAGTACTAGAGAACTCAGCAGTTACGCTTTTAACAATCATGGTCTAATGCTGCTCAACTTCTTCTTGCTTCTTATTTTGACGTGTTGTCCTTGCTGCCTGCGGTATCATATTCGGGATCCCATCAATGATTGGATAGGCTATTCCCAACTCGTCATTAACCAGTTCATTCGTCGATGCTTCATATCTGAGGGAGAAAAAGAACACAATGAACTATGGGAAATCAAAGCTTAGAAGAGCTTGATAACCAGTAAAGACCCTAGCTATCCAATTCCTGATACAGAGTTACTCCTCCAGTAGTTTTAGTCTTAAATGCACTAAGCCAACCCAACCATTGCTCTTAGAAAATCATCTTACAACCTGTAGTTATTCCCACTGGAATCAGTATTTCTCATATTACCTTTTTTTATAACTTTATTCCCAAGTTATGCCTTAACCTTTTCATACCAGTTAGAAAAGATGTGTACATTTCATGCCAGAATTCCTTCCTTGCTATGGTCAACCCCAAATCATCCAAAAGGAAAAACAAAAAGTAACTTCCTCTGTTGATGTAAATGCTAGAGAGACTTAGATGAGACAACAGAAAGAAAACACTGAGACTCAAAACTTGTAAAATAAAAGCCTGGAAGATGAGAGAGCACAAAGGAGGAACTCTGGAAAGCAGCGAGTCTGCAGTGAGCTAGCTACACAGAGACAGCAAAGCAAATGGTGATTTCAAGATTTAAGGAAACCAAATAAGTTCTTCACTATAGAGAGACCAATCCAGAAGGTGAAAATGAGAATAAAAATTGTTAGTAACCTGCTACCCAAAGATAACCACATTTTATCATTTATTCATTTTTGAATACTAATGGTGCCACCCACCCATTATTCTGTTTCTGGAGTCTGGAACGGTGGATGTATTTTCCCCCAAACCACCTGAAGGTTAAAAATGTGATTAAAAACTAGTTAGCCCACAATTGAAAGCATGAGACAATGCCAGGCATCAGGTGTAAATGTATAGTACTTCACAAGACTCTGGAAGCTACTATTAGATAGATAGATATAGATATAGATATATAGTCTTAAAGAGTGAATAGCTCTGGATTTGACCTGAGTCTTTATAGTTCATACAGGTGGCAGAACACTGGAAACAAGAAACCAGGGGTGGTAGTTCATTCTTGTAATCTTCTGCTCTCAGGGGACTGAGGCAGGAAGTACCACAACTCGCTAGACTGGGCAACATAAAGAGTTCCAGGAACGGCCAAACCAAATATCGACCTCAAAACAAAACAAAAGCAAAGATGAAGAAAAAGGCTGGGAAGAAGGCTAAGTCAGTAAAGTGTCTGCCCTGTAAACGCATGGGTCTGAGTTCTGATTCTCCGTAAATATGTAAGCTTATTCCTGAGCAGTGATGTGAAGCCCCCCCAGCTCAATTCGCTCTAGGTTCTGTGATCCCTTCTTAAAATAAATTGGGGAGCGATTGAAGACGACAATGCACGGTGACTTTTGGCCTTTGATGCCGCGCATGCACTCTTACACAGCAAAAAAAGAGAAAGAAAAAAGAACGGTCCTGAGGCTGGCCCTGACACTGTTCAGGTTCAACAGGCTCTGGA
>CABHPQ010143637.1:0-23160 GCA_902168405.1 Peromyscus aztecus
GATCCAGAGGGATTTCTGTCTCTGGAATGCTAGGATTAAGGGCGTATGCTACCACTGCCTATCCTCATGTTTAATATTGTGGCTGTCCTGTTCTCTGACCCCAGATAAGTTTATTAAGGTACACAATATTTTGGGGAACACAATACCACCACACAAGTCCACTGCCATTTATGTCTGTATTTTTTAGGTGTCTGCTCTTTATTTCCCACTTGATTCCTTTTACATTTTAAAGCTCTGTAGTCAGGATTCCTGTTACAGTGTATATATCTGTTTCTCCGTATGATTCCAAATCTTAGGAAATTGAATTAGCTAGCTAACTAATAGAATAAAAATTGAAAAGTTTAACAAAATGTTTCCCTGGTTGAGCCTTAATTGAAACTCCAACTACAGTGAAGAAAATGGTACCACGTAGGTGGAGAAAATCTTAATTGCCAGGTATCAATTATTAACAGTTTGATTGGCATCATTAAGAATATTTCAAGCCATTTTACCTGCTAGGATTCCTTTGACCATGCCCACGGCATTTACCCACTTGATATGTGTAAATAAAATTATACAAATCAGAATGAACGTGCTCACTGTGACATGATATAACTTCACCTGTTATTTTCTAGCCTTTTTTTTTCCCATTCTCTACTTGCTTTTTCATACTCTCCCCTTTGTTATTCAAAACCTTTATTGGAATCTGAGAGCAGAGAATGGGGGAGTCATTAGTTAGCAGGATTTCTGCAGGAGGCTTGTACTCAAGTGGTGGTTCCAAGGTCCTGAATTGCAAACACCTGCTTCTGTGCTAAAGTCCCAACAATAGTGACACTCAGCATGGAAGAAATTTCTTTTTTAGAAAATAATTCCCTTCCGTGTGAGTTTTGCTTCAGGTGCACATGCATAAACACTTGTTTTTTGTAAGAGTGGATCTTGTAATACACAGTAGGTGGGTTCCTTCAGTGCTCAATACCCAGGAGACATTCCTAACTTTCTCCTATTCACTCGGAGAATTCAATTACATTTTCAGAAAACTTGTGATTGATGAAGTGCTGGTGTGCCTTCTCTTGCCTAGGAGAATCATGAGCCACTGGTGTGCCATGAAGGACTTATACATGTGTGTGTATATTTCATGCAAAAATTTTTTGAAAAGTACCCTGTTCTGTCTAAATAGTTTTATGCCTGGTAGCACTAAATGAGGTAACTCTACATGTATTTTGGCTGAGAAAGCTTTTTTTTTTTTTGCTTGTAACATCTCTATTCCTAAAATTCATATACCTACCAAACATCTTGCTTCTGTCCTATTGCTTTCTATGTATTAAAGGAATAAATGATAGACTGAGTGGGAAGAGGAAGGAAAATAATAAATAATAAATAAAGAAGAGCTTATGATTACTAGTTTAGAAATGGTCTCCAGGGTTGCCTGCACATGAAGCAGTTTGTGACAAATCAGTATCTTAGATGCAAGTGCCTGACCTGTGACTTCGGGTTTGGGCATGTGCTTGAAGCAGAACTGGTGTTTATCTCTTTGGTATAATAAAGCATCAAGCATCAGAGTTTAATCAGTTTAATTGTTAATGTGCTTGTCATAGAATTCTAATGGGATGCAATTGGTCAGGTGGGTACAAAGCCAAGGAAGACAACTAGAAGTTAAAAGAATACAGAAAAGTCTGTGACCAGCAACAAGTATGGAAAACACCAGGATCATTTATCAGCAATGCTCTTTTGGAACAGAGGGAGCTGGGAGCTTCTCTTGGAAGCTCATGAAAAGCACATGGGACCAGCACATTTCTGAGCATGCTCCATTTAAGGTCATAGATTCCACCCCTGCCACCTTCCTCAGCATCTTCCTACTCTTCTGCTTCACCACTTCTCCCAAAGCCATGATTAGTTCTAATATTCAAGGAAGACAATATCCATGGAAAATGAGACTTGAAGGTAAAACTCGACTTCCCGGGCTTTTGAAGGCAGCATAGCCAAAGCCATCCTCTGTGGTTTTCAGACATCTCCAGTGGCTAATAGTTGCCTCCAGTTCCACAATGCAGTTGTGTTGGCTTGTTCTCTTTCCTCCCTGTTGTCAGAATCATGTCTGAGATAAATTCCCCAAGATTATTTCCCCTGGCTTTTTTGTGGAAAGCCTAACTTGAGATACAAAGTACAGCATACACAGTGGCAAATGGAGGGAGACCTGAATGAATGATGTCCTGAGTGAATGTGTGCTATTGACAAGGGCATGGCCATATCAAGAACCAGAGCCTCATACCCCTGGAAAAATGGCAAAGCCTCCCCCACATCCTCCTACCTGACTCCGGGTGAGGCTCAGAGGGTGGAAAAGCCTTCCTCTGATCCATGTGTAGATGTTGATGGTGTGTGCAGAAAATGTCCACCATAGCTTTTCATGGCCTGAAGACTACTCCACTAGAGAGACTGCTCCACTAGAGAGATTCCTCCTACGGGGATTAGATAAATCTGCCTCCTCAACCTGGCTGATTCCAGCTGGCTACAGTAACCCAGCTACCCTGGTTGACTCTACACAATAAACGTGCAGAGTTCCCAGACTGCTGTGGTTGCTCTGTCAAAGAACCCGGTCCATCGGATCCCTGCTGCTTTGTGTTTTGTCACGTTTCATTCCCTCACCACCCCAGTTGGGTCAAATCCTGGAGCCATTCTGGACATAGCACTACACTTTTGCTTAGACCATCCTATTTATGTACCGAAAGTGATGAAAATTCACCCAGACTTTTTTGAGTGTGGTACAATATCCACAGTATAAACTGACAGGAGTCTAATTTTATTTATGTAGAAAAATCCACAAACCTAAGTACTTTTTCTTGAAAATTTTATAGGCTTCTACATATTAATTGAAATATCAATTTAAAAACTACTTAGGTATTCTAAAGGTACTTACAATTTAATAATTTTAGTCTCTCTATGAAATAAAAGTATTCTACTTATAGTATTGTCTTCTATTTTTTACTTTCTAGGTTGTTCTTGTTATTTATACTTACTGTTTTGGCCTTTAGCTAATTGAAATGATAAGAAATAGAGAATATATTATCTATTTAGTCCTAAGCAGGTCAAACTGCAGTTGTATAGGCCTTCACTGGAAAATTGTTCATACTTTCTTATTAGCATTTTACAGTATCCTGGGTCACCTGCCTTTCTATTTAGCTTAGGATATTATGACTGATTTACTTTTTCTGTGATGGGGCATAGGAGGGTTTAGTGGTTATTTTCCAGAGAGAAAATTAAAATAAGGATTCATGCAAGCTGATCCTCCTCTTACGAAACTCAGCATGCAAAAATAATCCCCAAAGTATAAATCCTGTTCAGTACGGCTTTCATCATGCAAACTCCTAGTGTATAGGTTACACCTCTCGTCCAAGCAGCGAAGATACTTTTTTTTTTTTTAATTAGAATTACTTGTTACTTAAGGATTGAGGCACCATAAGCACAAATGAACTTTTTGAGATTCTGGACAGAGGGTGCTCTATTAAGCCTTCATTTCTCTCCCCATGATGCATTACGGGTGCTGGGTAGCAGCAGAGCCTCTTCATTTGGAGTTGCCCTGTCCCTTCCTGGGCTGTGACTTTCTGATTCTCAGCTGTGTTGCTTCCTGCTTACATATGTATGCTTCACTCATTTTCCTTCCTAGAGCAGCCCCTTTGGGCTTAGATTGGGGTCTCTGCTTTAATATCACAGAGGATACAAATTAAAACCACTGCCCTCCTTTCAAGCCAAATCAGGAGGCAAGATGACTTTGATGACAGAGCACATACTTAATGATGCTCAAAACCCAGAGCCACCACCACTAGAAAGGAAAGCTAAAAGGGGACACTGATTGGCAGCTGTTTCTAGTACTCACAAAGGCCTCTATGATTCGGTCCAAATATCCTTAACTTACTGCTAGGGAGACCCAGGGATAGAGAAGCTAGTTTGATCACGCTCAGCTAAGTAATGATTTAGTGTGCTCGCACGTAAGTGGTTTGAATATAAATTTAAAGATTCTTCACTTTTGCCATGGAAGGAAAAGGTCACAGCCTCTATCTTCCTTCAGGATCTGAGTTCTTTAAACAGACTATCCAGAAAAAAAAAAGAAAAGAAAGGAAAAGGAAAAGAAAGAGAAGAAAATAAAAACGAAAAGCAAGGCATTGGTGAAATCCAAATGAGGCAGCTCACAATGTCTTTCAAACAGTCAAAACAGCCAAATCATTGTGTTTTTGAAGTGGTCTGGGTGGACGTGATGAGCACACTGTCAGAATGATAGATCAGCAGGAAGAAGAGAGTTCATAAGAGTGACAGAAGGGCAGGTTAATTAGAAATCACAGGCTTCGGAGAATGAATGGATTGGACTTGTCTAAACAGCACTTTTCAGTCACTCAATGTGTAGGTTTTATCTTCTGCACATTTGAAAACAGTTCATTGTAAGACCTGGGGTGTATATAAAGAGGTGATGTATATTCTATTTCAAGACCATCTTAAATGTCACCTTATGAATGGGCTGAGGACTTGAACACAACATGTGTGCTTTCATCCTCATTAGCCATTGAAACAAAAGCTTTTAAGTTCGTAGGATTGTGAGGCAGTGACAGGGTAGAATAAAAGGACCCTTTCTTCCTTCCCCAGCCATTTAGGAAATACCTCCAAGGAATGGCCCCTGGAGTCCTTCAGAATTTCAAGACATGAATTGAGTTGGATTGTTGAATGGATGAGTGGAGGGGAACCTGAAGCCACTCAGAAGCAACATAGCTCATGTTAAATATGTGCTGTTCTCTGAGAATGCTGAGTTTTCAAGGCGCCAGGTAAATCAAATCTCTTATGTATTTGTATTCTGTGGACTATACCCAAGTACTTCTCAGTGCTCTAAAGTAACCTGGGTCATAATCTCACAGCAAACTCCCCGATTCTCTGACTCTTACAATCTTCCCATCCTCTCTTCCACAATGATCCCTGAGCTTTAGGTACAGGAGTGTTGTTTTAGATGTATCCATTGGGATTGGGCTCAGCAACTCTGAATTTAGGTTGGTTGTGGTTTTCTGTAATGGTCTATTCTTGTTGTAAAGAGAAGTTTCCCTGCTGAAGGATGAGGACAACACTTATTTCTGTGTGCAAACGCAAGTATTTAGATGTAGTTAGGAATTATGGTGATTTAATAAAGTGACAGATTCTCCTTCAACATCTATGACTTCGCTAACCCTGGGTAACTGGCTAGGTTTCTAGCTCCAAGCATGTTTTCCTTCTTGTTGAGTGGGTCTTAAGTTCAATTAGAGAACTGTTGGTTACCTCCAAGGTATGAGTGTCACTACTGCATCCTTCATGCTCTCATGCTATGCTGGTGATTGTTTTACTGTGGTTCATAAGTGTCATGGCTGAGTAGGATTAGTAGTTGCTCTCCTCCTGTTAAAGATTACAAGGCACCTTATGGTACCATAAAAGTTAGTCCTTGGGATGGAGGCTTTTAAGTCAGTTCAGCTAAAGGGCCTCTGGGCCCTGTGTCTGAAATACATGGTATCTTCAACAAAAGGGACTTACCTTCCACATGGGGACAGCCAAAGGCAATAGCCTATTAATGTTGGGGGGGGGGGAATCTTTTGGACAACCCTGGCCAACAACTTAGAAGAGTGTTTTTCATAGTGTTAGGATTTTTGTTAGGTGGCCCTTGGCTCTTAGAAGGCACATTGTCAGCTGGGATTTGAAAATTTCATTCAAACTATATATGCATATTTTTTCAGAAGATACACCCATTAAAGTCTCAGCAACATGACTACCTAAACATGAGCTGAGCAAGAGTGACAACCATAGGCATGCTCCTGTGGATTGGAGAAGGCCCATGAGGCATCAACTAAGGAATGCTGAGATGGAGAGAAATGTCAGACCAATTGGTTATCTAATACTAAATGGTCAGCTCTTACAATATATGCATATAAGTAACATTGTACAGACTGAACAGGTTGGATTTATGTATTTAGAAACACACCACCACCACCACCACCACCACCACCACCAACAACAACAACAACAACAACAACAACAGCAGCAGCAACAACAATTAATGAAAAAGAGGCCATGGATTTGAAAGAGTGCAAGGAGGGATATATGGGAGGGTTTGGAGGGAGGAAAGGGAAGGGAGAAATGATGTAATTGTATTATAATCTCAAAAAACCAAAACAAATACCTAAAATTGCTCTGGCTTCTGAAAAAGAAAAAAAGAAAGGGAGGAAGTAAAGAAGAAAAGGAAGGAAGGAAGAAAAAGAAGGGAAGAAGAAGAAGGAAGGAAAGAATGAAGTCAAGCAACCAGGCAGAAGCAGCATTTGAATCTGAACATAAACCATCTATCTATCCAAAGTTACTCAGAGCCCAGTGAAGTTGAGTTGTTACTTACAAAGCCTTAATGGGCACCTTAGACCCTAACACATTGGCCTTCTCACATTATAAGCAGTCTGTCACCTTCCTAAAGAACAAAGACCCTGGGGCTGGAGCAATGGCTTAGCTGTTAAAGACTAGGCTCACAACCAAAAATATAAGAACAAAGACTCTGTCCCGCAACTCTCCATGCCTATTAAGGTCTGTTTCTATTTCTTAAGTTTTGAGTAGCCTACATTAAATTTTAAACACATTTTCTCTATCAAAATCACAAATAAAGTGTTGACATTAAAAAAGAAAAAAGAAAGAAAAGAAAAAAAAAAGAAAGAAAGAAACCTGGGTCACATACAACAGAGCTCAGCTCTTAGCTGCTTCTGCACAGCTGTTTCACACTGTGCACTTCTTATTTTGATTATCTCATAACTGGGTTTTTCTCCTTCCTCCCTTCATTCCTCACAGTCTGTTCCCAACCCCAGCAGGCCCAGTGTGCTGCTAAAACAGAAGTCAGAATCTGTTGTTTCTCAATTCTAACTCTCTGAATGGCTTTCACCAGCTTAGAACAGAAAGAGGTCCAGGTCGTGTTGAAGCTCTACAAATTAATCAATTTGGCAGACCCTGGGACAGAACTACCAGCATCAACAGGCAACTTGTTATACATATATGCTCACTGGTCTCACATTGGAGTGCCTGGAGAAGAGGTCCTCAGTCCAGACACCTGTGTTTTTGATGAACCCTCCAGGGAATATGATCCCTTCCCAGCTGAAGTTCAAGCATTGTTGTGTCTTCCTGTTGTCTCTCAGGATGGCAGTGTAACTGTTTCAGGAGCCCATTCTAGTCTCCTATGATCATACCACAAGGAATTAGTTCACTATCTATTCCATTACCAGAGAAAACTCACATACTGAGGTGCTTAGAGATAGGATTTCAACTTGCTTTTCTGTGGGGAAATGTATGAGCCCCACGCTGTTAAAAGTTGCACCCTGCCCTTCTCATTGCTATCACACTTCTGAGATGCCCCCTCATACACTCTCCAATTTGCATGTCTATTTTATTTACTGTTTGGCTCCCTCCTCTGGAATGAAACTTGCATAAGAGCAAGGATTCTTGTCCATTTTCTTTTCATTAACAACTTTTGGAACATACCTGACAAACAGTCGGGGCTATGTGAATGGAAATGATAGTGCAACATAATCATCTTCTGTGGTTAAGAAGTCAGAATGTTTATCTTATATTTGAAGCACAAAAGCTGGTTCTCTATTTTCTGATGCTCTTTGGGCTAGCAGCAGAGAGAGAAATATAGATATATACCATGCAAGGAAAGTAAAGTTCATTTCTTAAACTAATGACAAGCTTCCAGATGGACCAGGCTGTTTACCAGGGATAAACCCAAGCTTTTAGAGCTGGATATATTATGAGTTTAGTAACTAAGGTGGCAGTCAGCATCAGGAATGGTCTAGTGCCAGAAATATGGTTGGTTAAAGCATGACACAGAAGAAAAGGATCTTATACTGAGAACTCTTATTTCTTCATTATGATGTCCCTGTTAATTTGTTCATCTATTCCATCTATAAATATATATGTCCATCCCACACACTCATCCATTTCATCCTATCAATATAGCCATTCAATTCCATTTATCATATCCATCCATCCATCCATCCATTCATCCAATACTTGACTAAATAATGAACTGTGAACTCCAAGATTAGGGTACTTGACTGGGTCTTTGAACTTTCTAGAGATGCATTGTAAATTGATTGAGCATACAAATGCACAGAGTTACTGAGACAACCACAGTTTTCATGGCGTAAGGCTTACTTGAACTCTGTTTCATCTGCTCCCAAGAAAACAAGCTTCCTTTTCAAGCACAACATAATGCAGGTGTTGATCAGCGAAGTGGGAATTCATCAAAATGGAAGACTAGATTGGATTAAAAGGTGAGGCTGCAGGTGCTCAGGTCTTGTCACTAAAGCTAGTGTTTCCAGCATCACCTTGAGCAATGAGTGCAGTGACAAGCTATTTAGTGACAGGAGTTAGAAGGCAGAGCTTTACCCTTGTACTTCTACTGTGCAGCAAATGAGCCAGGTGACGTCTGGAAATGTATGAGATCTGTGTCATCTGTAAAACCACATTTATCTTTTGGCATTGTAATATTAACATGAAGAATTTCAGCAAAGCACGGTGGGAAGCCGACATTAAGCACTCAATGTGGATATTAAAGGAAAACATACATTCAGATGTTGCATATTCAAGAGTTTGGTAGAGCTTTGTTTTTCTTTTGTGGCATCATGGGAAAAAAGGAATCAACTCAAAAGAAAGTATGAATCAGATTCTTCCAATGGTAATGCCCACATGCAGGGAGGCTAATGTTTGTGTCAGAAAGGGCACTGTGTGGCAAGGCAATATTCTGGAAGCATCTCTTACATTCTAAGAGACTGGGGACCTCACAGCCAAAGTTAGTAACACACCTTGAGGTCACTTAAGACTGCTATCATACTGGGTATTCAAACTCTTTGTTTAACCTGCTTTTAAGAGAACAATGTAACAACCAATCTTATTTGCCTTGGATTTCCCATGTGATGAACTTTTACAACCTAAGCTAGTGCATAGCTGCAATCTTAAGTTACATACCTTTCCATACCCCTCACCCAGAGTTACATGTGCATCATTTGCTGAAAGCAGCAAATAGAGAAGTTTAAAGCAACTTCCTAAAATTTACCATGACAGTTGAAAGCATTCATGTATGGATATTGGTTGATAAACAATGATGCTTATTATCAGGGTCACTTGGGATCAGTTGGAGCCAGTGACTTAATCCCTTGTAAAATTCTGTTAAAGATTTCTGTAAAGTATACCATTTCTTCCCCCATGTGATGCATTCTGTGCTGTTCAATAAAGACAGAGCAAAGCCTCATGTTAGGGACAGATTCCATTAACACACAGAGGCACATACATATACACATAGACACATACAATCAACACACACTGACAGTCGTACCACTCAGACAGACTCACACAGACACAACAGATTGTCATAGAGACGCATGCAATCACACAGACAGAAATAGACAGACACATACAGACAGAAGACACAGACTCAGGGACAAATAGATTCACAAGACAACCTTCAGGCAGGTAGAGATTTAGACTCATGCAACAGACAGAGAAAGGAAGACCCAGGGAAGTGAAGTAGAAAACTCAAATCTAGACTCACTCTTAGTTAAATGACTTCAAGGGGAAGGGCTTTAGTTCTTTTCTTAATGCAATATCGATGCATTATTGGTAACTCCAGCTAATCACTAATAGGTATAATTTGTGCAGCACAAGAAACTGCAGTGTCTCCTGTATTTAGATTTAGGACATTACCTAAATTTCATCGGTTGTGAATGTTGGATGGCAAACCTAAGGCATGCTTCTCAATGTCTCAGGGAGAGAGTCATAACGGAAGAGTTGCAGTTTCTCCCCAGCATTGTTAAAATTAGGCTGAGTGTCTTTGAAGGCCTTTCTCTTTTGCAGCTCACTTCTCCATGCTGCTTAGAAAAGACAGCAGTGAATGGAAACTGAACAGCAAACTGTGTTCTCACCATCTGTCTTGAAAGAAGTATGATATAGGAGTGACTGTCACTCAGGCTGCTTGGAAAGGAAAGCCATTTATAAGTGTCTCCAGTCCTGATTGAACACTCCACACAGAGTTGAACCAAACTATTCAAAAATACCTTCTGAGGTTATTTCCAGGGCTGGTAGTTAAAAAAAAAAAAAGCTTCAGGCATCAGGTTGATGACATCTGCTGAAAAATCCAGTGTCTTTATTAGACCAGATTAATTAAAATGCTGAAGATACTGAAAATAAGAAGCACTCTTCCATTCCTCTGTCCTTTGTATTTCCCTGCAAGAATCACCAAATTGTGGAGAGCAGGTTGGGGGCCAAACTATCCATCATTAGTAGTAACTATTCTCCCAGCTTCAAACCCTTTCAAAAGCCATACCTGTATCAAGCAATCCGGCTTGAAGCTGTGAAAAGAGTTGCATGTGTTTAAAAACTGAGCCTCGACAAACAGAAAAGTGTCAATTTTTAGAGCAGAGATGACATTATGCTTCAGAGCCCAAGGTTGGGAATGAGTGAAAAGCACATACCTTTAGTCCCCCTCTGTTAGAGCCTCTAGCACGCTGTCAAGATACTGGCTTGCTGGCCTACTTCTGACACAGAGAACTCTGTTTTCACAGGTAAAGTATTTGATATATATTTTCCCATTCTGGCAACACGAGAGGTGGCCTTTTTGGGTCATATATATAGATCTGTATTGTGTGTGCACACACTGCCTGCCTTTATAACTGATTGAGGATCTGTCCTTGATTACCCTAGAACAGAGACTACCAGTTAAACAGGCATCCACTTTGCTCAGTGCCCACTGCTCAGCACCCTGCTCCTTATGGAGATGCAACATGTCTGCAGCGTTGGACAAAACTAGGTTTAGCATCTATTCAAGGATTCCTTGAACAGTGGCTTTTCAATTTAAAGCCATACAGAAACACTCAGCTTTGTTGCCAGTAATAGAGGGACTATTTTACAAGGAAACATAATCTGACTTAGACTTTTTCCACCTTCTTGTAGCAGTGTGCTGTATTTTAATAGACTTCCCATGTATTATGCAAACGGAATGCTTTACAGACTTGTCACAGATGGCTGTTGGAAGTGACTATTGGCTGATCACTCCTTACCACTTT
This sequence comes from Peromyscus aztecus, assembly GCA_902168405.1. NCBI lineage: Eukaryota > Metazoa > Chordata > Mammalia > Rodentia > Cricetidae > Peromyscus > Peromyscus aztecus. The sequence goes on from CABHPQ010143637.1 coordinate 11,070, forward strand.
CTTTTTAAAAATGACAAGCTTTATCAGCCTACCCATAATCCCTAAGTTGAGCATAAACTACAGAATTAAAAGAAATTTGGAAAGAATTCTGCAGGGAAGGAGTGACAGTGTGCTGGGTTTTAGTCATGCCCTCCAAGTCCTTGTCTTAGGAGCTCAATCCCTGTGCAGGGGTTTGGGAAGTGGGACCTGGTGACTGGTGGTTCTGTTGTGAGCAAGAAGCCCCAGTGAGTGAATCAGTGCTGCTGTCAGAGGAGTGGATTGCTTAATCACAAAAGCAAGGTGTTTTGTTTATTTTACAAGATTAAGTCTGCCACTCTTGCCTCCTCTTCTGCACATGCCCACTTCCCTCTCCCTTTCCACCATGTCATGACGCAGCTTGAGTGCCCTTGCACTGTGCCATCACTGTGTTCTTATCCTCCCCTGCCTCCATAATTGTCAGCTTCTCTTCTTTATAAATTTTCTTTACTATCCAATCTATAGTCTTCTCCAATTCAACATAAAGCGCTATAGAGAGTATTCTTCAAAGAATGACTAGGAGAAAACATTTCCTTATGTGGCAATGGAAAAAAATTTCAAACCTCCTCATTGAAGTTTTGAGTATTGGGGGGTATAAACATTCAAAAGATCTGGGGCTGTGTATGTCCTACGGAGCTGTGTACTGATTGCTACCAGAATTATAAGTCTAATTGTCACCTCCCAGTCTCTCTCTAATGTTCTCCCAGATCAGTTTTGGTTACCTTCCACCCTCACCCCCAAACTTATTTTCTCTTGAAGCTGCCACTTGTATCTCCTGCCACAGTAGCAGCAGCTCACATCCATTGACCTGTCTCCTAAAAGACAGCCTTTGCTCCATTTATATTGACTATTCTTTTCATTTATCTGGCTGACCTGAACATCTCTGTGTAATTTCAACTCATTTGTCAAAAGAGCTCTCTCTTTTCAATGAAAGGAATTTGGCTGAAGGAGCTCTGGTTATAGAAGTCCAGGCAGAAACAGGGTTCTTGACAGGACAGGAAGAAGTTCCTTAGAAATCATGAGCAAGAAGTGCCATGGTGCCAAGGCCTCAAAGGGAATGACACTGGAAAAGGAATCAGTGTTGAATCTCTTCAGGGAGTGCCACCAGCTACTGAGTCCACAGACTCTACCCCAGTGCTCCCTGGTGATACTGTAGTAGCCTTTTAAGTGCCCTTCATTTTTGGTCCTGTTACCAACCTAGTCAATGTTTTCTAAATCCACATCTTGGAAGCAAACTGTTAACCCACAATGTCAATGTCGAGCAGGAGATAGATGATAGCTGACCTCCTTTGAGGCATTGTTCATTTCTGCTCTGATCAGCTGCACTGGCATTGATGCATACTGAGGCAAGAAGACAGAGAAAAAGTATCACACAGAGTATCAGTGACAGGAGTTGGTAGATGAATTTCTCAATGGTTTTATTAAATAAAAAACATGGAGCCAAATATAGGGGTGAAAGCCTTAGAGAGATCAGGGAAACAGGGAAAACCATCAGCCAACCTTACCTCAACAACTCTGCAGCTCTCAGATGTGAGCTACTTCCTAGCTACCCAGGCCTTTATTGTCTTGTTTACTTAAAATGGCTGGCCTTTCCCCTCTGATCTCCAGGCAAGCTTTATTAAAGCACAAACAAAATATCACCACATTTCCTGTTTTTTTTTTTGCTAATAAAAATTAAAAAATTAAAAAAGTTATAACTAATATAAAAAACTATATATACAATAAGTACAATACATACAAGCAATACATACATCAACAATGTCTAGTCCCTTTGCATTTGACAAATTCAGAGAAAATATTCTATTATCTATTCTATTTTGGTGAGTCCAAAATGTACCTAATTCACTTTCTATCCTAACATATTACCAACAGAAAACTATCTTATTATGTCTTTAACTTATATATTTAACACCTCTTAATGAGTTTCTTTTCTGAATTTCTTAACAAGGAAAACTGTAACTATAACTATTCCTCAACTCCCTCAGAGAACCAAGAAGGAAATAATATTACCTAGTAAAACAGGAAGTGCAAACAAGCGACTTCCAAAAAAATGTGAGTTGACAGGAACAGCCAGCTGCCTGGACAGTCACCCGAGGTTTCTCTGCAATGTTGGGGCATCATCTTCAGTCTATAGGCTTAGCGTATCTGACAGATTGATTTGTGAAGTAGGATGTACACAAGACCTACAGTTCGACCTCACATTTGGTGCGAATAGTCCATGTACCAGATAAATCTGAATTCCACCAGTGTCCTGTCATGATTCAGGATTTTAAATTCTGGAAATTGCTGGTGTTTTTGGAATTCAGCTGCCCATTCTTCTTGACTTGTGGGTGGCTTCAACTCCTTTATTAAATGCCAGTCTACCATTGAGAGGTTAGACTCCATCAGCCTAGTTACTCCTTCAAGAATAACTGTTTCAGCTGCTGTTCCCTGCACCAGAAGCCATCGGTCCACTGCCTGTTCAGCTGCCTTTGAAGAAAGTGGCACTGTACCCTTTCTGGATTGCAAAGCCAATTCAGCGATAGTGCCATATTGTCTTGGCCTCAGAGGATGCCTGTTGCCAAAGCTGCAACCACACTTGGCAAGGATCGGTAGTCCTTCATTTTGTGTCCTGTCTGTCCATTTTGGATAGCATACTGTCAACAGTCGATTTGAGGGCACTTTATTGCTCAGTGGCTAACTTTTGCCACAGTGAAAGTTAACTCCATATGCAGTTTTCTTCAATGCCCATATCTTCTCTGAAGTAGATTGGTGCTGCCAGGAACTGGCATGTCTCATAGTTATAAAAAAAGAAAAAAATCTATGTTATTTAAACATTTTAAATGTCATATTCTGTAGATCTCTGAAGGATTTGAAGATGACTTCTCTATCTAAAATATATCTCTGCTTGACCTTGAAAATATACCTAATATGACTATAAGTTCAATTGTAATGTCTAACTACTAACTTTCATTTCTTTATATCCTAATATTTGGTAATATTCAAGGATTAGCAAATTGCATTACATTGTTAAATGAACTATATAGGTACAATATCCTGAACAAGATTAGAAATATACATACAGCATTTTCTAACAATAGCAATCACAATATATATAATTTGTGTACAATATATAAAAATCCAATCCAATGTAAAGTATTTAAAACTAATAGTTGTCTTTTAAAAGTAGATTCAGTAATCTACCTTTTTATCTATATCATATCTATATCCTATTTTCTTCTTTTCAGAGTAGATTCAATAATCTACCTCTTATCTATATCCTCTTTTTTTTTAAACAAAAACCTTAAATCTAATCTCTTTGGTTTAGCCCTTTTCTTGACCATTAAGAACAACAACTTGTAATCCTCCTAAACAATGACAACTATCCCAAACCTGAAACCCACTGAAAGACCAAAAACCATCAACCCCAGCTCTTGGGAATATGGGCGTCCTATTCTTAAATCAACCTGAAATACAACTTGAGATGCATTAATTCATCTTTATAAACTATGTAACATAAGCTGCATAATATTTCTCATCACAGCAAAATTATTCCTTACCTGGATCCAATAAAATGTTATCTTTCCTCAGGAAAAAAAAAATTACTTCCTGCTGTTGTGGGTGAAAGCATCTTTAGGGGATCCTGAAAAGACAAATTTTGGGTTAATTGTCAAGTTCCGGAGTGGCAGATGTATCATTTGTTGTCTAGTCTCTGTATAATGCAAAAGTGCAGGGCTTATCTCAAGTCATCACTCAAATAGTCGGTGAGGCTAGATCATCTCAGCTAGCCATTTTGATATTGTCCTGAGCAGTTTGTATTCCAAAGCTGATCTTTTGGTGATATTTGTCAGTTTAGTGGGATTATTATTGTCCATGTGGAATCATCATTGTGAGGCTCCATTATCTTTCTGGAAATTTCAAATTCACTGTTAGGCCTGGTCATAGTTCCATGAAGAAAACTGATAGAGATTCAAACACAAAAAACATGTATAGGCAACTAAATGAAGCCTTTTTTTTCTAGAATTAGTCTCTATATGACCATTAATATCATAATGAAAGTTTAAAATATACATATTTTAATCTTATAAATTTTGATATAAAATTCATACCCTAAGAAAAGTTTAAAGAATCAAAACAGAACCAAAGAATTGAGATTAGTAGCAATAGAATAGTCCCTTAATTTTTTGGTTTTCTTCTGTCCTATAATAGATGGCTCTTTATTCTGACATGATAGAGAGATTTTGCATTTTTCTTTTAACAACATACTTGGATTTAAAGAAAGAGAGAGCCATTCTTCAACTCCAAAGCCAGCTTTAATTTTTAATTTAACTGGGACTACATAAAGACCATTTGTGTTAAGTGTCTGTAGAGAAGAGCAGAAACAAACATTTAGGAAGACTTATGAAATTTTATAGGTGATATACCAATAGGCCAATTTACTCTTTTTCTTGGGATATTTTTTCTGGATGATTTGTCATTTTTATTCAGATGTCTCATTTGTCCAGTGTTCTTCAGATTCCTTAGCCTTCATTCTCCTGAAAGACAAACACAAAAACCCTTCCCCAAGCCTAAATTTGGGGAGGTTCCCTTCTGGCAAGTTATATCTGATTAAATGAAAAGCATTTGTTAGAGGTATAAACTAGTTTAAATTGGATGGTCATGCTGGTTGATGAACTATCACCACTTCTAATTAAGAGGTCTCTCTTGTTCAAATTGAACCTTTATCAAGTTTGATGTATCCACAGCTTATCTTCTCCTGTAGAAACAAAAGCAAAACCTCGTCCCCAACATAACACATATCCTGGTTTCCATTCTGAGGTCAGCACATCTTTAAAATATACAGGCTGATTTAATTCTGTATTTTTTTTCTATTATCCAATGTCTCTCTGCAGCTGTTGTTTCTTTCTCATTAGCACTAAGAAATTCAAAATTAATAGAGCATTATATAATCTATTTTTGGGGGTTTTTGTTACCCCTTTCTGTTTATTTAGCATATCCTTTAGAGTTTGATTTAATTTTTCTATGACTACTTGGCCTGTAGGATTATGTGGTATACCTGTAATATGCTTTATATTGTAATAAGCAAACAACTGTTTCATTTTAACAGAGACATATGCTGGAGCATTGTCAGTTTTAATTTGTGCAGGTATACCCATGATGGCCATAACTTCTAGCAAATGAATGATTACAGAATCAGCTTTTTCAGAACTCAAAGTAGTTGCCAATTGAAATCCTGAATAAGTATCAATGGTATGGTGAACATATTTCAATTTTCTAAATTCTGCAAAGTGAAACACATTCATCTGCCAGATTTCATTCTTCTGAGTACCCTTTGGTTTACATCCTGCTGGTAAAAGGAACAAGTAGGACATTTCCTTACAATTTCCTTGGCTTGTTGCCAGGTTATGGAAAAATCCTTTTTTAAACCTTTACTATTGACATGATGTTTTTTATGAAATTCTGAGGCCTTCAGCATATTTCCTATCAATTTATCAATCTCATCATTATCTTGTGCTAGAGGGCCTGGCAGACCCATATGGGATCGGATGTGAGTTATGTATAAATGCTGCTGCCCATTACTTTTTATATCTTGTAACTGAATAAATAATAAAGTTAATTCTGACTCATCGGGGATAAATTCTGCAGTCTCAATATGTAATACCACTCTTTTAGCATACTGAGAGTCAGTAACTATGTTGAGAGGTTCAGAAAAATCCATTAATACCAATAGAATAGCATACAATTCTAATTTTTGAACCAAATTATAAGGACTTTGAACCACATTACTTAAATTTTCTGATTTGTAACCTGCCTTTCCTTGTTTGTTTACATCTGTATAAAATGTATGGGCTTCAGATATGGGTGTTTCCTGAACAATTTGAGGTAGAATCCAATCAGTTTTCTTTATAAGTTGAATTCTATCACTTTTGGGATGTTTGCTGCTAATCTCTCCCAAAAAATTACTGCAAGCTCTTTGCCAAGGTTCACTTTCTTCCCATAATTTTTCAATTTCATCCTTAGTTAAAGGTATGATGATTTCTGCTGGGTCTATTCCTGCTAATTAACAAAGTCACAATTTTCCTTTTAAAATCAATTCAGAGATCTTTTCCTCATAAGTTTTTAATTTTTTATTTTGCTTATTTGGTAGAAATATCCATTCCAATATAATATCTTCCTTCTGCATTAAAATTACTGTAGGAGAATGTTTAAAGGGTACAATAACCAAAATGTGGTCAAGCTTTGGATCTACACGATCCACATGTCCTTCCTGTACTTTTCTTTTCCACCAAGGCCAATCATCTCTCAGCTTCAGGTGATAATTCTCTTGGACTATTTAAGTCCTTGTTACCTTCTAAGGTTTTGAACAAATTACTCAGTTCATCATTTTTTACCCCAGCAACAGTTTGTAGATGGGAAATGTCTCCGAATAATCTCTGAAAGTCATTAAGAGTCCGTAATCAGTCTCTCCTAATTTGCCCCTTTTGGGATCTAAGTTTCTGTAGACCTATTCTACATCCTAAATAATTAAAAGAATCTCCTCTTTGTATCATTTCAGGAGCAATTTGTAATCCCCAACAGGGCAAAATTTTCTTTACTTCTTTAAATATTCTTTGTAAAGTATCTGCACTTGAATCAGCTAGTAAAATATTGTTCATGTAATGATAAATTATAGATTTAGGAAATTGTTTATGTATTACTTCCAATGGCTGTTGTACAAAATATTGGCACAGGTTGGGCTATTTAACATTTCCTGTGGGAGAACCCTCCATTGATATCTCTTAACCGGCTGAGAATTATTATAAGTAGGCACTGTGAAGGCAAATCTTTCTCTGTCCTTTTCTTGTAAAGGTATTGAAAAGAAACAGTCTTTTAAATCAATAACTATAAGAGACCATCCTTTAGGTAACAGAGTAGACAAAGGAATTCCAGACTATAGAGAGCCCATTGGCTGAATTATTTTGTTAATTGTTCTTAGGTCTGTTACCATTCTTCATTTACAAGATTTCTTTTTAATAACAAATACAGAATTCCAAGGGTTGGTTGATTCTTCAATATGCTGAGCATTTAACTGCTCTTATACCAGCTCTTCTAAAACCTGCAGTTTCTCTGTTGTTAAAGGCCATTGCTGAACCCATATAGGCTTTTCTGTTAATCATTTTAAAGGTAGAGCTGTTGGTGTTTTTGAAAGGTTGGCAGTTGTTGTACCTTGTTCTTATACAATCTGGATGGTTGGTGACTGTTCTTTATAATAATAATACCTCCTAATATTTCTATCAGAAACATGTCTTAGTTTATGATTTGTTTCTGAGGTTAGAGGAATGTTAATATGAGTATTCCATTGTTGTAATAGATTGTGGCCCCATAAATTCATGGTTATATTAGCTACATATTGCTTTAATTTTCCTCTCTGTCCTTCTGGTACTATATATTCAAGCCATCTTGTGCTCTGTTTCACTTGAGATAATGTTTCAATCCATACTAGCTGAACATTTACCTCCTGAAGAGGCCAGTTTGGATGCCAAAATTCTGGTGCAATTATTGTAACATCTGCACCTGTGTCTACTAAACCATCCAAGAAAATGTCATTTATTCATATTTTTAATTTTGATCTTTGCTCATTTATAGAAGTTTTCCAAAAAATTCACTTTATGGTTTCTCCTGAATTTCCTATTCTCTCTGCTACACCTGTTCTATCACCCCAAGCAGCCTGGTTTATTTCAATAGGCATTTGGTTATTTAATTGCTCTGAGAAGGGGTTTCTTCTATGATGACAGGAAAGGTCTGAGCTAAATTTGCTAAGGGGGCATGCATGAGGCCCCTCTGGGAGTTTCCTGAGGATACAGGCAAAGGATTACCTTGTCTGTCCCTTGTTGATCTCCATTTGTTGGTCCAATGTTTACCCTTACCACATCCTTTGCATACTTCAGAAGGGAGGGACATTCTGTTGCTCTTTTTCCTTCAATAAACATTCTTTCTAGGAACACCCTATTTATACTCCCTTTTCAAATGACTTTGTTCACCACAACCAAAACATCTGACATTATTTTTCCTCAAAGCTTTTGAAATCACCTCTCCTATCTACATCTCACCATGGTCATGAAACTCACTATTAATTGTGTCCCTAATCCAATCCTCCAAGGGTGATGATCTTGCCTCTAACAGACTGATTATTCTTTTGAATGCTGCATTTGCATTCTCAAAAGCCAATGATTTAATTATTATCTGTCTAGCTTCTGAATTTGGTATCATTCTATTTACTGCTGAAGACAGCCTTTGTAAGAAATCTATAAAGGATTCTCTGGGGCCCTGTATAACTTTTGCAAATGATTCAATTTTCTTTTCTGCTTCCTCAATTGTATCCCATGTATTCATGGCTGCCATGTGGCATAGAGTTAAGGTTTGGTTATCATATAAGCATTGTCTTTATATATCAGTGTATTTGCCTTCTCCAAGAAGCTGATCCTGGGAAATTTCCACACCTGTAGTCCCACATTGTTGCTCTATTGTTTTAGTCTTCTCTTTGAAACACATTCTCCACTGTAATTGTGCCCTGGCCTCTAGGACAGCTGTAACTAATTCTTTCCAGTCCTGAGGGACAATTCTATTACAAGTTGACCATGAGTTTAGCATCTACTTTACAGATGGAGAATCAGCGTTTTATTAAACCAGTGTACCAAAGCATTATCCCACAGCAGCATACCATATGTGAGTATAGCTTCTTTATATCTCCTTAAATCTAACATTTCCACTGGAGTCCAATTAGCTTGTACATGCCCTTGAGCAGGTAGTTCCTGTAAGGTTACTGGATAGATTAAGTTTGGTTGTTTGAAAACAGACTGTCTCTCTGTAACCATATAATTCAATCCTGAAATAATTTCACCTTTAAATTCTCCTGTCTAGCTCTGAATTTCTCTATAATTCATTTTAACAGGTTTTTCTAAAGCTTTTATCTTGGCACTTAAATTGACCAACCTTTTTAATACTAAAATAAAAGTGATTAAACAAATAATATTCATAATTGATATTACATACATCCCATCAACATTAATTATCCTCTCATTTAATTGTTCCATTTTCAGACTGCCTAATGTGTTACCAAACAGAGACCAAATTCATTCCATTGTAAAAATGTTTCCCATTTTTTAATGTGGGAAAAAAAATTTCACCCTTTAAGATATCTTAATTGACTTACCAAATCTGTTAACTGCACAGAATAGTAGAAGTCAGAGGGAATTTCAAAACAGCTACCTAGTGTGGTGGTAGTAAGGGAAATAGGGAAAGCCACCAGTCAACCTTACCTCACCAACTCTGCAGCTTCCAAATATGAGCTACTTCCTGTCTACCCATGCCTTTATTGCCTTGTTGTTCTGCCCTCTCATTGGCTATGTTAGCCCAGCTGCCTCACTTCCTTGTCACTGTCTGTCTATACAGACCTCCAGGTCTCTATGGTTGGTACTGGGATTAAAGGCGTGTGTCACCACACTTGGCTGTGTTCCCTAATATGGCCTTGAACAGAGACCCTGCCTGATAAGTGATAGCATTAAGGGCATGTGCTACCTGTCTTTTTGTTTACTTAAAATGGCTGGTCTTTCCCCCTTGATCTCCAGGCAAGCTTTATTAAAGCACAAATAATATATCACCACATCTCAGCACAAATAAAATATCACCACAGGAGTATGAGAAGATGTGGGATATCTTATAAGACATTGTAGTCACAGGTATGTACCCAGGGATCATTCCAGGTTGCTAATGAGGTATTTCAGAAAAGATGACTTTTTGGAAAGGACTAAGGATAAACATGTTATATTTCACTTATATTCAAATTTTATTGAATGAACATTTAGTTTGCCCAATGTGTATTTCTGATAGTAGTTGGAAAGTAGAGGACATAACACATATGATCTGTGTATATGTCACTGTGTATGCATGTGTGCACTTGAGAGAAAGGGAAAAGGGAGAATGTGTGTCCACACCATGGGAACAGGAAAGCAAGCACTATAATTTTTCAGAGCAGTGCTCCCCAGCCTCCACCATACATCTCATAGATAAAAAGATACAGATTATAAAATGTACGTGGCTAGTTGAAAGGCATGCAGTTGTTAAGTGACAAAATGGACCCAGACCAGAAGATTAGCCAAGGAGCTTTATAACCCTGCAGCATGATATTTTTATCTCTAGACATGGTCTTTACTAATTGAAACAGGACTGCATATCTATTGAACTTTTCCATTTCATGAGCAGTCCTTATGGCTCAGGCTCTGGCACAAAGGTCATCACCCCAAAGAGCTGTGGGTCATTCCCTTCAGAACATCCCACCATGTGTCCAAGTGGTCAATTCCATCATGGTTTTGGTTGTTGTCTATTACTGCTGTGTGTAATCACTTTGTATATCTGTTTCTACACCTTTCTCCTCAATAAAATATGAAGTTTCATGAAGGCAGAAATTGCTTTTCTTTCTCATGCTTCCTTCCCTCTTCCTACAATCCTGTCCAGTATACAGTAGGTGCATGTAAATAACTAGTCATACCTCTGTGTGTTCAATAAGTGAGAATATTATAATTAGTGTTGGGGTGGGGGACACAGAAGGACTTGTTTTGACCACATGATTATTGAGGTGTTACAAAGTTTAATCTTCCTCTGACTCTCGATTTTTCTAAAAAAAAATCTCTCCCTGCCTTGCAAATGGTATCATTATTTGTACCTAAAACAAAAATGGGGACTCACTGCAAAGGGATCCAGAAACATCTGACTCAGATGTGACTACCTGTGTGGGTGTGTTCCACACAAACTGTGATATGACAGAGCCACTTGGCTTACAGATGCCACATCCCAAATACCCTCTTTGTTTGTGGATATTCCTGGAACTTTGTGACAGGAAGAAGTGTTCATTCTTATTTCTGGCTCTGGCAGCCTGCAGAAGCTCCCTGTCACTGCTGTAGGCAGGTTGCAGACAGGGTCTTCTGGTTATTGCCCTATCTATCAAGTCCTATTTATTTTTAAAATAAACTTTTAAGTGTGTTGTAAACTTCCTTCACAAACAGATTTGTCCTCCTCTTTTACACTTGACAAAGCCTCTAAAAATAATAGTAACTCTGTCTCATAAATATTTGAACCTGAACCTTTTAAGAAAGAATTATACTTAAGGTACTCAAGAATAGGGAAGGTTTCTGTCTAAACCCTGCCCTCCACCTATTCATTTCACCATCTCTTTCCATCTTATTTCCTTCTTCCTACCTTTCTTTCATCCCTACCTTCCTTTTATTTTCCTTATATTATCTTACTGGAGATTCTATACTGTACCCTGGATCCAAATCTAGCTGAAGACTCACACTACTCTTAAGTACTGTGGTATTATGTAAATGTGTTTTATTAAAAAGGCAAAAGGGATTCCCATTTCTCAGCTCATCAAACCTAAACATTGTAAATCCGTTACTTGGTCCTCTGTCATGTAAACCTAGAATCCCATTCAACCACACAATGCAAAGCTGATTAGAAAGGACATTGACATGAGGGAACATATAGGAGTTTGGTGTTTAGAGCCATACTCACTTTGATTCCATTTATACTTCCTAGTGTCAAGCCTTCAGGAAGTCTCCTATCTTTCCACACTGTACTCCTTCATGGGAAATGTAAGGTTAATAATAATCCTTTGCGTGAGTATTCAGGGCACTTTCTAAATATTTCCAACTCTTTCTCTTCTAAGCATATCCCATTAACCCTTTGTTTAGACGGGTTGTATGATTTGTTAAAGCTTATGGAATGGAAGGCAGATCATAGTTTGCAAACTCTAATCTTGGGGATGGAGAGATGGCTCAGTAGTTAAGAACACTTGTTGATGTCCAGGGAACTCAGCTTTGGTTCCCAGCACCTGTACCAGGCAGTTCACACCCACTCATAATTCTTATTCCAAGGGATCCAATGGTTTCTTCTGGCCTCTGTGGGTACTGCACACATATGGTGCACATGCATAGGCACATATATATGCATAAAAGAAATCTTTTTTAAAAATCTCCTTATCTCCTCCATTTCTCCCTTTTAGCCTCTGTCTGTCTTTCTGTTTGTCTGTCTATCTACCTACCCATCCTCCCCCCCCCCC
>CABHPQ010143637.1:23260-40581 GCA_902168405.1 Peromyscus aztecus
GTCTGCTTGTATTCTCCATAATCACGGATAGACATTTACACAGATTAAAAAAAATAAAATTTAAAAAGATTCTAGTAGCCCAGAAAGTCAATTGCTTTCTGTGTAAGAATCTTCTTTGGTCATATTCCCACATTTGGACCATTATCTGGTGATAGAGCACAGGAATTCCTAATTGGACAAGCTTAAGTCATGTGACTGAGATCCACGAGGCCTTAGAACTAACCCAGGGAGCATAGGGGAGAGATTAGGATACTTAGTAATCATTTCAGGATATTCATTAATAATCTCTTTTTTTTTTTTTAAAAAAAAAAAAACTTATAGAAAGACAGGTGAGAACATAGTAAGAGAACCAGCCCCTTCACTGTGAGCTTTATACTTCAGAGTCAATCTCCATGGACATTCCTCATTGACTTCCTGTGGCTCAGAAACAAGAATATTGACTGAGACTTCTTGTGGTTGCATGTGAGAAGTAGAAACAAAACTTCCAATGTAGGCTCTTAGGCCTCTAGTTGAAGCCCTTGGCCTTAGAGGTATCATGTGCTTAGGTGGGTAAAACTCATCTCCCAACCATTAGAGGGCACACAAAATGGACAATCTCTAGTTGACTTGTGAACGTTTCCCAATGATGTGGGGAAAGTCACTAAATATCACCACATGTAATAAACAAAGCATTTCAACGCTCTGTGAGTCAGAAACTTCTGGCAATTATTTGAATTCTACTTTGTAATGTTTGAAACACTTGCAAATTCCTAACGTGAAATGTGACAATAGAGGAAAACTGACTTGCTATTCTTGGCCATGCAAGTTGTGCTAAAAGGCATCATGGCTGCTGTGGATATGTGTTGGGCACTGAAAAGCTAAGGCAATTTCATATACCAGTTCTTCTTCTATTTTCACTTGGCTCAGAAAATTTCATGAAATTATACAAATCCCTGAAATCTAATATTTTTATGTGATAAAATTGTGTAAGAGGAGGGGGTGGAAGAGAAGTTTGGAAAATATGATGACAGATGGCAAGTGGGCTCAGGCACATAGCGTTCCTATATATAGGGGAGGGGACAATCTGGTTAATCAAGGGGAGGGGGAGCATTTTTAAATTTAGATCCAAGTATTTTATATATTCAGCAACATCATGTGTAGTGTAAAAGTGTATTGAAGCAGCTGAGCTGGGTAGAATTTTTAATGTTTTTCTTGATTGGGGGTGAGCTGTGTGATCTATATTTTCAACAGCTTTACATATTATTTCATGGTGTCTACATCTGAAAACCAAATTGCCTCCATAGGTTTGGGGGTATGTCTTTTGAGAAAGAATTGAGAATATCTATTTCTAGAGAGAGTTTCTTCCAAGGAAATCTAAAGGCATTTCAAAGACTATGGTCATCACAGCTAACTTAGCACATGGGAACGTTTAGGCAAATATTCTCAATGAAGATGATTCTGGAGCTTGAGTGGAGCGAGCAATGGTGTGGCATTGAAGACTCTTGGGAACAACACCAGCTTTACATAACTCAGGACAGGAAGACTGTATCACCTTGCATATACCACTTCAGATCTTTGGATCCTAATTTATTTATTTTTAAAAAAAATGAGAGTTTGCGGGCTGAGGAGACGGCTCAGTGGGTAATGATGTTGTGGCACCAATGTAAGTAGCCCAAGTTTAGATTTTCAGAATCCACATAAAGCCAGACGTGGCAGCATGAATCTGTAATTTCAGCACTCCCACAGTGGGGTGGGAGGCACAGTCAGGAGCATCCCTGGAAGCTCATGGTCCAGCCAGAATAGGTGGTTCAGAATGAAACAACAAGAGAAGGTGAGGACTGGCACCCCAAATCTAAGCACCTTATCCTTTCTCTACTAGGAACACTCTGGTGTTGAGGGGACATTGGAGTTGGTTTTCCTAAACAAAGGAAAACTGTTTTTTCCTAAACACAAAAAAGGACTTGTGTTCATTGTGATTTCCTAGTCTTGGTTTCATCCTAGGTCAGCACTCCTTCAAAATGACTGGGAGTGACATAGTGACATGCCTGTCATCCCAGCTCTAGCTACAAAGAGAAAATTACTTCTTGAAGTTGTCTTCGATGAAAGAAAGACATCTTTCCAAGAGATACTTGCAATCCTGTGTCTGCATATCCTTGGCAGGCCCCATTTGACTTTAGTTCCCATCTCTAATCATGACCAGAGACTGGGTCTTCCATGTGTTATAGGAGAGACTACTAAAACCACAGTTAACTCAGCAGAGGAATTATATTAACATGAGTGAAAAATCAAGACAAGGGATATATTTAAAGGAAGCAACCTTGAAATTGGATAGACATTCCTTAGAACACATATTCTTCACCTACTCTATGCACTTAAATAAGATCCAGGAAAAAAACATGATAACAAAGTGGAGGTTTTTATATAATAGCTATTACCATACAAAGCACATAGTAAGCATTCAATAAATATGCCTACATTGGGCTAGCATTACATCTGTTAAACATTGCAAATGTGTTTTTTAGTTGGCAACTAATTAAAAAGAAATTGCAGGTATTTCTGGTGTTGCCATAGTGACACAGAATCTACCAAAATAAGTTTTTGTTTTAGCACAGTGGTTTTCAAACTTGGCTACATATTGGAACTAACTAGGGAGCTGTGAAAAGTACTCTTGCCAGAGTCTCCCATCCAGAGATGATAATTCGATAGATCTCAGGATGGGGTCTTGGGACATGGAGGTAGGTATTCCATCCCTTACTGAAATTCACTGCCAGGCCTGAGGACCTCTAGCTTAGGGAATATGAGTATGGCCATTTCTTCCTCTTGAGCAGTGCCCAAGATTTCCTTGACTTTCTTTTACAGCACTCTTTCCCTCTGTTCTAAACTAGTAACGGCTAGCTTCTCCTGTCTGAGCTGGCACTGCCAGAAATACCACACACTCTCCATTACAGTATGAAAAATGCTGAATGTGAGGGTGGAAACCGAGAGCGGGGAAGGCCCACTATCAATATGGCGTGTGAGAAGAAAGGGATGAAAGGAGAGGAAAGAGAAAGTGAGAAGGGAGGCAATGAGCACTTCCTTCTGGTGCTGGGATGTGGTTGGAGAGGCACTTTTAGGCACTCTGAGTCTCAGCATCCCACACGAACACCCATGCTCACACAGACACATCATCTGAAACTGTTGCCAGCCTCCTCCCGCTCACCCCACTGCCAACCACTCACTTAGCATCTTCCTGAGAATTTATAAAACATCTCAAACATGAATAAATGAGAAGTGACTGAGTTTGTTCATTCATTCACATATTGATTTATTCATAGTTTCTATAACTATTGATTGAGTACCCACTATGGAACAGGCACGCTGGCAGGTAGCAAACAAACAGCCATGATTGTAACAGGAGCTTTCAGATTTTACCAAAGCCATGAATTTGGAAAGCATTTGGGGTAATGAACCTGGGCACGATAATCTACCATCTTTTCATGAGTTCTTGAGTTCAAGTCTCTGTGCATTGTTGACTGAATCGGTAGTTGAATAAATTAATGAGAGAAGGCAGGGGTAAATGGAGAGTGATGAGTAGGCAGGAGTAAAATGATATTAGATTGAAAATATGGAAGAATGTCGTTTCGTGTCTTGTGATCTGACAAGTAGACTTTTAAAATGATCAAGTAGACTGGGCTTGCTGGAACATCCTACAGCCCCAGCACACAAGAGGCAGGGACAGGGAGAATCAGACCAGTCAGTGCTACACAGTAGGATAACTGTCTCAAAACAAAAAGAAATCCTACCTCAGATGTCATTATAGGCTGTGCATATTGGGAAGGTAATGCATATTTGCAAGCAAGGAATGATGGGGTTAGAGAAAGTCTATACCCGAGTTGCTAAAAATCAACTTGGGTAAAGAATAGGATGCTAGAAAGGTAATAAAATGTGTAAATGCTTTGCATCAAGAAGAATGTGATACATGTGAGGGGCTGAAAGGTATTGTATAGATGGTATAGATTTGGGCAGCAGGCTCAGGATGCAGAGCAGTAGACACTAATGCAAATGGGGGTAGCACTGACTCTCAGGGATATTAGGAACAGTGCCTAGTGTAGATTTTGGGGGCCAAGTGAAACTCAATGGAAAAATGACCTACAAGTACCAAGTCTAAAGAATTTGAGTTGGGAGAAGTAAAGTAGAAGGGGGGCATTGGTTGAAAATAGAAGAGAGTGTGTTGTATAGATGCTTCAGTTGAATTTGCAAGGGTTAAGAGAAGTGAGAAAACATCCTAAAAGTCTGAGGAAAAATCATATAATATTTTTAAAAATCTTTAAAACAAATGCATTATCAAGACTAACAGCATACCAGACATCCTAGTCTTCATCTTGCAATGATTCCCTCCATATGGGGTCAGAGTGGTGCATCTGCACAGGTGGAGGTATAACAGTATAATCAGGCTCCAGAGTTCTTTGGTCATCTCTATCATCTGTCTTACTGACCATGACAATAATAAATAATTAAAAAGAAGAAGACACACGGAAGGAGCTGGTAGTGAGGGTCAGCCGAGGACTGTTTGTCTAGCGGGTGTGAGATCTTGGTTAAAATATACATTTAAAAAAATTGTCTTATTTCTGGAAGTTGCATAGTTCCCAGAATTAAAATTGAAACCAGACAAAAGAGAATAGATAATAATGAAAGGAAACTCAGAAGAAAAATTTATTTTTAAATAAATTTGATAGGAACAAAGTCAAGAAAAGTTAATAGGGTTTCTTCCCTAGAAGGGGAAGGAGATGGGGGAGTTTTGCTGGAGTTAACAATTAGGAGCATGTAGGATCCCACAGAGAAACATTCTCCTTGTTGGCTCTGAGTCATCAAAAGTAAAAGCAACCATGTTAGAAATAACCCATAGATATGGACTATTTAGAAAAAGACATTTTTTTGTATTGGTTAAGATACCATTGAAGGAAGAATTACTGATTTGGAAAATGCAATATCCTGAGGAAAAAAACTTACAAAACTTATTTGAAATGGTTTTACTCTTATCAAGAAAGGGTTTCAGCGTGTACCTGGCATACTTGGTACTCACTACATAGTTTAGGTTGATTCCAGGATTGATAGTATCTTCCTGCCTCAGCATGTAAGTGCTGATATTATAGGAATGTGTCACTATACCTGACTCAGTATAGCTAACGTCAAAAGTTCAGTATTTAGAAAAGTAAGAAATCCAATAGATATGCTTAGAAAAGTGTTAGGTACATGCACATCTCTATGTGAATGCTGCCAACCTTGCTGTGGTGCATCAGAGATGATTTCAAATCCTCCATTTAGATCTTGAGTTTTCTACCTTTCTAAAATGATGAGTATGTGTGACATGAACACAGAAAGAGAGGCTATTTAGGGGTAGGAACAGCACAAACAAGTGGGGGAAAGGCTGTATGGAGGAGCACAGTTGGGGGAGATTCATCATATATATGTATAAAAGTGTCACAATAAAACTAAAAAAGTTAATTCTAACTAAAGAGATACTAAAGAAAGAAAAACTTGAGTATGCATTTTTATAAGTAGGAAAATTATAAATATATGAAACTATAGAAAATGTTACAGCTTTGATCATAAAGGGATTATCTCTTCAATATTTGTTCCCCTTGCCTTGTTATTATTCTAATGTTTCCTTGTGTGCCCCTCCCTTTCTTCTGTATATCTCTCTTAGCTTATGGGTGAAGGATGGGGCATTACTCAGCTCTAAGCCTAGCACTGTGATCTTTCCTCCTGGTCTTGACAGTAGCCCAAGGAGGCATACTGACTCAAACTAACCTCTTGAGACATGAAATGATTTTCTGTAGAAGCTAAAATGGAGAAATCCTTGTTTATGTGGCTTAGCTCGAAATAACCCCTTTTCTTGCCATTGCCTGTATAGATTTAAGGACCATGGCTGACTAATGGCTGTTGTATTGAAAAGCACAGCTCTTCTAACACCAGCAAGGTCAAGGAGAGTACAACCTGTGCCATCAATAATTGGCAATGAACTAGAAGATCTTGAATTACCTGAGAGTAGCTGCCATGGTTTAGTCTTGCTAAAAACTCATGTCACGGATGAGGAAGCACAGCGCTCAGACACCTGTTAGCAGTCCTGATTCATCTGTGATGAGGAGACTACCTTGGAACCGATATCCTGAAAGGCAAAGAGATAATTAGAAATGAGACAGCTAGGTCTTTGACGGCACAATGGAATTGCAGAAGCAAACTCACCTGGAGTTGAGCTCACTTGTGGGCTGTCAAACACTAAGAAACCATACATCTTTATTATTTTCATGTTTGAAATGGTTTTAGTGGTTTTTTTTTTTCTTCTGCAAATAGCAATCATCATTTACAGCCTACATCCTTCTTCTGTGTCATTAGCATCTTGGAAGATTGATGTCTTTGTCTGCTTGCTGCTCCTATAACTGAATGCAGTAGACTGGGTAATTTATAAAGAATAAAGGTTTAATCAGCATGTGGTTCTGGAGGCTGCTTGGTCCAAGATCAAGGTACTGTATCTGGTGAAGGTCTGAAGGTCTTCTTGCTGAGGGGAGGGGGAGGGAATCTGCAAAATTCTGACCTGCCAGAGCTATTATATTATGAGAGGGATACCTACAAGAGACAGAGCTGGCTTTTGTAACAACCTACTCTCAAGATAATACACTAACTCGTTCATCCATTGTTCCCTGGATGGATTTACCCACTTATAGGGACAGAATCTCTTAAGACTCCTACCTGACCTCACCTATCAATACATCCAAATGGGGACTTTGCTGTTTTGTTTTGTTTTATTTTGTTTTGTTTTTTTTTCTTTTGTTTTGTTTTTCGAGACAGGGTTTCTCTGTATAGCTTTGGTGCCTGTCCTGGATCTTGCTCTGTAGACCAGGCTGGCCTCAAACTCATAGAGATCCACCTGGCTGTGCCTCCTAAGTGCTAGGATTAAAGGTGTGCGCCACCACAGCCTGGCATGGGGACTTTATTTCAATGTGAGCTTTGATGAGGACATTTAAACCATAGCAGTTACTATTCTCTTTCTAACTTCCTGCCAGTTATCCAGTGGCATGGGTTTTGTTTTCTTTGACCTTGATAGTGAGTTCCAGAGCTATGCTTTCCAATACAGTAGACCCTAGCTGAATGTGGCTATCTAAATCGAAATAAAATGAAACTTAAGTATAAGTTTTAAAATTGATTTCCATAGCTGTACTAGCCACACTTCAAATGCTTAACAACTAGTGGGATTGTGGGTTGCCTACCATTTTAGCCAGTATACAAGGAAAGCATTTCCAGTATTGCAGGAGATTCTCCTACAGTGGTGTCTGAATACCTGCACGTCAGGCACAGTGAAGAAGGGAGAGAGGATGAGAGACAGGGAGTGTGGGAGAAAAAGAAGAGGGGAAAGCATGTTAGAGTGGGAAATCTGGTGTGTGTGTGTGTGTGTGTGTGTGTGTGTGTGTGTGTGTGTGCGTGCCACAGGAGAACCTCAGATGTCATTTCTGAAGTGCTATCTACCTCTCTCTCTGTCTCTCTCTCTGTTTCTCTCTCTGTCTCTCTCTCTGTCTCTCTCTCTGTCTCTCTCTGTGTCTCTCTCTCTGTCTCTCTCTCTCTCAACAAGTTCTCTCATTTGCATGGAACTTACTAAGTACGCTAGGCTGCTTGGCCCAGGGTCCCCCTAGTATCACCCCTGTAGTACTGAGAGTACAAGTGCATGCCCCCATTTCTAGCTCATGTGGATTCTGAGGGATCAAACCCAGGTAACCATGGTTCTGTAGTGTGGTGGTTTGAAAGAAAATGGTCCCCAAAGAGAGTGGCACTCTTAGGAGGTGTGGCTTTGTTGGAGTAGGCGTGGCCTTTTTGGAGGAAGTGTGTCACTGTGGGGGAAAGGCTTTGAAGTGTCTCTTGCTCACACTTTGCTCAATGTAACATATAGAGGGGTTCTTGTTGCCTTCTCGTCAAGATGTAACTAGTACCACTTCCTCCTGCATGCCACCATGCTCCCCGCAATGATGACAATGGACTAGACCTCTGAAACTGTAAGCAAGCAACCCCAATTAAATGTTTTCCTTTTGAGAGTCATGGTGTCTCTTCACAGCAATAGAAGTCCTAACTAAGACACGCAGCAAACACTGTACCGTCTGAGCTATTTCCTCAGCCCAGGAAACCTGTGTTCTCATACCACTCATGTGCCAGATAACCCTCTGTGTTCCCTTGAACGGGCCTTTTTCTTTTTCTTATATTTTCATATCTCTTCCAGAAGAGAGACACTAGAGTAGGAGGCTTTGGGAATTTCTTCTAGGTTTAATTTCTTTTAATATTTTCAAAGTATTTTATTGCTTTATATATAGATTTTTCCATTCTCTAGGGCTTCTGTATAATGTGGTATTGGACCATATTTGGATATCAAATGCTGAAATCAAAGGCTGCAAATTGAGAGCAATTTTCTTCCAGCAAAAATAAACTTAGTGTAGGGATTTGTATCAGTTATTTTTCTACTACTGTCTCAAAACCCATGGCCAAGGCAACTTAGAAAAACAAGTGTTTAATTGGGCTTACAGCTTCAGAGGATTGGAGTCTATAATGGCAGAACAAAGGCATGGCTGCTGGAACAGTTGAGAACTCACCTTTGAATGCACATGTAGGAGGCAGAGAGGAGAGAGAGATAGACAGAGACAGACAGACAGAGACAGAGACACACAGAGAGACAGAGACACACAGAGAGCAAGAGAATGGCAAGAGTCTTTTGAAACTTCAAAGCCTGCCCCCAGTGACACAGTTCCTCCAATGAGGCCACACCTCTTAATCCTTACCAAACAATTCCACCAATGGGAGACCAAATATTCAAAGATATGAGCCTATAGATACCATTCTCATTCAAACCACCACAGGTCTAAACAATGTATGGGCCAATTTCCTTTACTTAGTATCAAAGCAGAGGACTCACAAATGGCACAGCACTCACCCTGATTGTGTCACCACTTTATAAATGAATACATTGCTCACCAAGGAGTCTAACGGAGGTGAGAGGAAAGAATAACAAAATCAATATAATCCTATTAAAAATAGTTTATTGTACATGCATTCTAGATGATGATCTAGTATTTGGTCCTTAGTTCATTCATTATTATTCATTTATTCATTCAAACACCTCAGTGTTTACTACATCCCAGGCAGTATATTAGATTCTGAGGAGGCAGCAGCAAACAAATGCTTGTCCTGTTCATTTCAGTAAGGGGATGAAGCAGGCATTAAACAGATAAATTCAGAAAACGCCATTCACACTGGTAGTTAAGGCTGTAGAGGTGACACCCCAAAGACTTCAGGAACACATGATTCAATAATCACCTGATCTTGTCTGAGCACTGGGGAAGGTGTCTGAAGAACGGTTTCCCTGTCTCATTCAAGTTCCTAAGGAAAGTCATCAGCAGGAATAAGAGCAGACATGTCTATTAGTCACCTTTCTTCTTGTTGGGACAAAGTAACTGACAAAGAGCATCTTAAAGAATAGCTTGTTTTGGCTCACAGTTCAAGGGAACAGTCCATCATAGCAGCAAGAGCTGGAGACAGCTAGTCACAGTGCATCTATAGGAAGTAGAAAACATTGAGTG
Organism: Peromyscus aztecus; assembly: GCA_902168405.1. Lineage (NCBI taxonomy): Eukaryota > Metazoa > Chordata > Mammalia > Rodentia > Cricetidae > Peromyscus > Peromyscus aztecus. Next base: position 32,836 of record CABHPQ010143637.1, read on the forward strand.
ATGGTACTCAGCTTGCTTTCTCATTTTCATGAAGGCCAGGACCGCAGTCCATACCTGTGTTGCCCATGAGTAGAGTAGGTTTCCTACCTCAACGAACCTAATCTAGGTAATCCCCCCAAGGTGCTCTGAGATACATGTCTCCTTGGTGATTCCAGATGCTGTCAAGTTGACAGCATTAACCATCACAACATTTTTTTTTTTGAGACAGGGTTTCTCTGTGTAGCTTTGCGCCTTTCCTGGAGCTCACTTGGTAGCCCAGGCTGGCCTCGAACTCACAGAGATCTGCCTGCCTCTGCCTCCTAAGTGCTGGGATTAAAGGTGTGCGCCACCAACGCCCGGCCACAACATGTTTATAACAGGGAAGTGTTACAGTATAGAGGGTCCAGCTCAAGCAGATCCTTGTCAATCACAGTCATGAAATTTGGACATTACTTAAAACTCAGTGGGAAGTCTTTGAAAAATTTTAAACTATCAAGAGCAACAGGATCATCATAGGTATTGGACATATTCCAGTTACATACAAATGGAAGAAGATGTGGATAGAAGATGTACACTCTCAGGTAAGTGGACTGACTCAGTAGGAAGGTACTGTTATGGGTTGGATAAAGATGATGCATGTACCTTGGGTGATGGTGTTTGAAGGAAGAAGGAAACAACGAATAATCTGAAACATAGCTGGGAAGCAGAATTAATAGATAGGAGCAACCAGATGTAGAAATTCATTGAAAGGGATGCAGCAATCATTTCAGGCACAAATCAATAAGTGAGTGAGTTATTTATTTAATCTTAGAGGGACTGGGGGAGATCTAATTTCAGATCAACTGGAAATCTGAGGGATTTTTTTAAAGTAGCTCTAACACCTCTTTTGCATGTGTCTGCAAATGGTATACATGTGTTTACACGTTCGCATGTGTGGAGTTATTTGCGCTTGTGCATGTGGGCGCGTGTGCATATGAAGACTTGAGACAAACGTTGGGTATATTCCTTGATTACTTTCCACCTTACACACTGAGGGAGGCTCTCTTAAAAATGTGGTGTGGTCAGCTAGCTTGTTCTGGGGATTCACCTTCTCCACCTTCTGAGTTCTGGAATTACAGGGATCCACTTTGTTCACTTGGCATTTGGATGGGTTGTGGGTACACAGCATTTTACCTTCTGAGTCACGACACCAGACATGGATCTGAGGTTTTCACAAAGAAAAATACCATATGATTGTTTTTAGTTTATCAAAGTAATAATTGTTACAATCCTTATGTGCTTATAGTTCATGTTCACCCCCTTGTAATGAAAAGAGAGACCTCCCCGCCCCAGTCTCTGCTTTACCAATACTTTACTTAGAGAAAAGGATGGGCAGCTGTTGTGATTCCAGAATTATCTGTGTCCTAGAAAGACAATAAAGAAATCAGGAGTCGAAGAACAAAGGAAATGACCTCATTCTTTCTTTATCTTCTGCCTACAAGACAGAGATGATAAGCAGTGTGCAGTCAGTTCTGCTTGATAAAGTAATTGCAGGGATAGGCTGCTGGAGTTGAAAAATGAGACTCCTACATGAAGGTTACCTTTTCATCAGGCCTCAGAACAATCCTGCCTCCATCTTCCTTTTCTTACAATTACTAAAATTTTGTCTTATGTATTCAGATCTGAATAGTAGACTATCATTATTTTTTATAGCAAGTAATTTGGCCTCACTAATGCTATTTTATTACTGACAGTTTGTTTAATTTTTAAAACTTATTATTTTAGGTGTATTAGTGTTTTGCCTGCTTACATGTATGTATACCATGTGCATGCCTGGTTCCTGCAGGGGCCAGAAGAGGGAGTTGTATTCCCTGAAATTAGAGTTATGGATGGTTGTGAACCACCACATGGGTGCTGGGAACCAAACCTGGGTCTTCTGCAAGAGCAGCCCGTGCTCTTAACTACTGAGCCATTTTTTCAGCTCCTATTACTCAAATGTTTTATTGTTTCCTAAGCAATAGTAGATTTCTTTGTTATTACCATTTTCATTTGTTTTGTTTTACTTTTGTGTTCTTGTGGGTTTTTTTTTTATCTCATTTTGTTCTAGATTTTAAGAGAATAATTTTCCCCTTCATTGTGGTTACTGGGGAGTTTACTTAGCATTAAAATAGTGCTATCTTTGAATGGCTGTATGTCTTACATGTCATATTCCTCTCTCATATCTGGCTTCTTTCACTATTATGAATAGACCTATGGTGTTATAATTATGAGTTTAAGCTTATTGTTTCTTACTAATGTTGTTTGCCTAGAATTTGGTTGCTTAGCACCTGGGCTGGAGGAATCAGAAATGAATCTGAGTCATAGTTCTTCAGCCTTGCTAGACAGAGATGTGACATTATTTTAATCATCCAGTTTCTCTGAAATTAGGTGTCTTTAACAAAAAAATCCATCTATTAGTATTTTGTATTAAATGCAACAGTGTGTAAAGGGCCTAGACTAGTATACACCTTTCTTCTTTTCCCACTAAATGTGTTGACACATGAGCATCTAATCAGCACCATCAGCTCACATAGCCTAGCTTTGTTTTTACCTGATTTTTGTACATAATAATATCCTCATCCAGTGTTCTTTGATATGACACAGCATATAATAGAGAATTTACTGTCTTTGCTTCTTTTCCTGTTGCTGCGATAAAAAGGCTTTCATTTCCAGTGATCAGAAATTAAAAATGGAATGAGATAAATGGGGAATTTCTGTCTTTGAGTAAATAAACAATGGTGCCTATTCTCTCTACATGGGACTTAGTTCCTTGGATAGATTTCCCAGGTTGGTTTTGTTTTGTTTTTTTTTTTTAATTAATTAATTAATTTATTTTACAACCTGGTCACAGTTTACCCTCCCTCCTCTCTTCCCAGTCCCTCCCACAAACCCCCTTCTGTTCCCATCCCCAATCCACTCCTCCTCCATTTTTGTTTAGGAAAGGGCACGTCTTCCATGAGTATCAACAAAACATGGCCTATCACGTTGCAGTAAGACTAAGCACCTCCCCATGTGTTAAGGCTGGGCCAGGCGACCCAGTATGAGGAGTAGGGTCTTGGGTTAGTTTTGAAATCACACTCACTTAATGGAACATTTGTATAAAGACTTGTCATCACTCAGAGCTACAGTTTCATCTGGAGAAACAAATTATTCTATACTTCAGGTGTAGTTTTCCACCAAGACAACTGGATGGCTTAGCAGTTAAGAATACTGGCTGCTCTTGCAGAGGACCTGGGCTTGATTCCCAGTATCCCCATGGATGTTTACAGCCATTTGTAACTCTAGTTCCTGGGGATCTGATATCCTCTTGTGGCCTGTGTGGGTACCAGGCATATACATACAAGCAGGCAAAATGCTCAGATAAAATAATTAGTTGAGACAACTGGACTGGATGGTTTCTGCTCACTTGGTTCCTTCTGTTCCTCAGCCTTCACCTCTTTCCCACCGGTATTTCCTCCTCCCAGGTTTCCGACCTCTTACAGCCTTAGTTCTCTCCTTCTCTCCCTCTACTTACCCACTTTTCCTTGTGCAGGGCAGTTTGCTGAAAATTTATGGCTATTTAAGCATTCTGGGTGTTTCAATTTTACCTCCAATGTCTCTGCAAGGCCTTCTTTCTGAATACGTGGTTTTTTCCTTGGGAGGAATTCTAGTATATAGGATATTTAAAAAATATATACAATTATGTATGCATATATAGTACTGTATTTGAAATGTCTATCTTTATAACTTTGACACAGAACATGATTTGAACCCCACAGTGCTTAGACTATTTTTAATTAATGAAACTGGAAGTTAAAAATAGTAAGTCTATAGTCCGTTTTAGTCCCCTTTCTTTCAAACACTGTCCTGGCATGACACTGGCCAATCATCATCAGTCACATGAGGGATCAACTTATCCATCATTCCTCACTTGGATACCCCAGAATCTCTAGTCCCAATATTCCATGCTTTGTGATGATCAGTTCTTTGACAAAAAACAGCCACTAGATTCCTATAGCTGTGGTCTCTGTGAAGACAGGAGTTTGAATAGGCACACTGCTGTCTCCTTGGGGATAGCTTAGCATAGGACATGGAAGAAAACGATTTAATTAGGAAATGACTAATACAGGTTTAGGTCTTTACCAATCAGAATTGTCAATTTTATGCTATAATAAAGTTACAAGTCTCAGTTGCTTTGGCAACTACTTCCTATTCACTGTGTGTATCCATCAGGGTTGGGAGGGGAGGAGGAAGGGCCTCTTCACTGTGGTCCCTCAGTGATTTGATCTAGGCTGACAGTGCAGCTTGTCCCTGTTAGAGAGGCAAAGAGAGATCTGGATGGTATTGGTATTTCTCCAAACATTGAAACTCCAGTCCCAGTGTGATTGCACCTGTCCTCATTGACCAAAGCTTTAAACCCTAATCAACCCAAAGGGTACCTGCTATCCATCCTACCATGGTCAGAAGATTTAAAGCCACAGCTTCCCTGAAAGGCACGAAAGTCACTTTGGTTTAAGTTGAAATAAATCTCAGTGTTTGTTGAAGCTGGGAAGATGGCTTAGTGAGTAAAAACATTTGCTGCACAAGGGTGAGGACTTATGTTCAAGTTCCCATCACCCATAACAAAAGTCATCTATGCTTGTTACCCACCCCAGTGCTCTAGAGTGGCGGAGACAGGAGGATTGCCAGGGCTTGCTGGCCACCAGCTTAGCTCCAGGTTCCATAAAAACTCCTCTCAAGGGAATAAAGTGGAGGGTAACAGAGCAAAGCAGTTTACATCCTCTGGCTTCTATGCACACACAGGCACCACATATACTTACACCACACACTCACCTATGCAGACACAAACAATCAGTATTTGCTGATGTTTATATTATGAAGGAAAAGATTACTGCCTGCAATGTAATGGACTATAAAGTATCAGATGGGGAGAAATAAATGGAGGGTACTGAATTCTTCCTTCCTTCCTTCATTCCACTCATCACAGACAAGCATAGAATGTTACAGCAAATCTTTCAACTTTTTATATATCTCAAAAATTGTCTATGGTGTCTTAAACATGACCCATGAATCGATGCTTCAACTGTATTAAATTGCATTGAATTAGAGTTTAGCAACTATGTTGATCCTTTGTTTAATCCCTAGAAATGGAAAATATAAGGGTATAGTATTTCAAAATGCTAGCATTTATTAGCATATATGAATTTCCTCTTAATTTAAATTCATTTGCAAACCAAAGTCAGAAATCCCCAAAATCATGGGGCAAAGACTGTCTTGAACATCTGAATGTTTCAAATGTCTAGAATAATATATGTCTCTAGAATAAATGGCTAATAAGTTTGGAAACCACCTTACTGTAAAACAAATAAAAGTATAAAGTCAGGTTTTAAAATTACTTTTTCATAATTTCTTTATTGGGCTATTGAAGAGATGGTCTCTTGTGCAGAGCATTTGAGTTTGGAATCCACTCTACTGCCTGGTTCTTCTGCTACTTTTTGCTTTCTTAGCATCTCTCCACACACCTCATCTGTGAGATGGAGACAATGGCAATGCCTGTGCTACTGGGTTAGTAAAACACTGTAGATTATGCCTTATAAGATAGAGTTCAGAGTAGTGCAAGCACATGGGGAAGATCTGATGAACCCTGGCTCCTACTCTTGTGGCTGTCTCTACTTTTACCTTGATTCTGAAGCATGAGTATAAACTTTCTCTAGATATCCATTAATTAAGACAGGAATAATGAGCCACAGAAATAAGACAGAAGAACCCAAACTAAAAATTTGTCATTCTTATCTCATTTGATTGTTATTTTGAAATTTGGTTTGTGGAGAGATGTGTGTGTGTGTGTGTGTGTGTGTGTGTGTGTGTGTGTGTGTGATCACTGAAAGACCACTGGGAAAGACTGATGAAACACCAAGCAGGTGTCACTCTTTGTAGAGCAGAGGAAAGAAGACTTTTCTCAAAAATGCACCTCAGCATTCAGCCTTCTTTATAATACCCGCAAAAGGCAAAGCGATTCTCAGAAACTTTGAGGTTTTCAAGGCAAGAAAATTGTGAGAACCATCTCAGTTCTGAAAATAATGTAGCAGACTTGGGGTGGTGACCTTTGACAGTGGGGATCATAGCAGTCTTGCTTTTTGCTTTATTGAAAACATCTAGCACATAGTAGGTGTGGTGTAAGCAACTTGTGAAGCAATGGAATGAGTATTTCAGAGACTTATCACCGGTGCAGCCTATAAAAGAAAAGTAGGTCATCTCCCATGTGTCTCTGAACTTTAAGTACAATCATAGTACATTTCCAGGGAAGCCGGGGTTCACACCATAGTACTCGAGATGCTACTGAACTTCTGCGTGTTTTCCCTTTCCATCTCAGCATGCTATTTAAAGAAAGCAAAAATACTTTGACAAAGAACCTCGAGCGTCTTTCTTCATCATAACTCAGTCTTGGGTGCCAACAATGATATATTTCTACTTATTAAAACATGTTAAATAACTCCAAAGATTTTTATTTGGCTTAGGAACACAAACATCAGTTATATTCCAGATAAATTATATTCCAAGATTTAGCTGACAAAACAGCTAACTGACAAAAAAAAAAAAAAAAGAAAGAAAGAAAAGAAAGAAAAATCAGGCTAAGCCTGACGGTATAACTTGCTGGCAAAAAGAACAGTCAGAGGTAAGACCTGGTGTATGTTTCACTTTCCCATTTACTGTTGCAAGCCTAACAGTCATTAACACTGTCAATATTTTGCATGATGCTTCCTTCTCCCTCATTTTCTTTCCCTTCTCAGTCTCCTGGCATGAGAATGGAATAAGACAAAAAACTCCACCACAGACCATCAGGTAATAAAGCGTGTTAAAGTGCTGCTTGGCTCGTGGGAGAGTTAAGGGCAGTTATTAAAATTTACCTCGTCTCTAATAGAGGGTAATGTCACTTTAAGACATGTGAGACTTTAGAGAGGAGGGGTGTATTGAAACAGACTCCTGCTCCTTACAGGAGGTATAGCAGCCCTGCTCTCACATTTCGCTGCCTAACTCTGTCCTGAATGTGCCGGAGTGGGGATGGTCTGTCGGTGGCTATAAACTGCTTCTCATCAGGAAACTACATTAGCTCACCATCACTTCAAAGGTCTCGTCAGACAGAGGTGACGCCAGGAGATGATTTAAAGGTGAAAATGACAAGGTTTCCACCCCTCAAACCCTGGTTCCTTTTCTGACAATACAGTGAATGAACCCAACGTCTTCTTAACTGTGGAAATAGGATCGGAAGAGGAAAGTCTTTTTTTTTTTTTTCTTTAATTCTTGATAAAGAACTGCTGGGAAGCATTCTCTTTGAATATCTGAGAATTGTGGCACAGATGGATTTTAAAAAGTGTTAGCTCTTTCCAATGAACACTAGGAGAGTGCCCTGCTCTTGGCTGGATTTTTCAGGTAAGAAAGCCTCTGTAGATTTAAGATCCAGAAAGCAGATTTGAAACATATTCAGAGAAGTACGCAAGGCTAGATGCATTATTTGGGGGGAAAACACTTACTGCCACTGAGCGGAGCAGAGCTCTGGAGAGCAAGCAGGGGAAGGGGCATTCAGGAGCCTGGGAAGTGATGATGCCTGCCGGGGAATTAAAGAAAGTTAACAGGAAAAAGCAAAGAAAAAGGGAGGTGCTGCGGTTGTCAAGTCAGAGCAGCTTTCTGCATGCTGAGGTCTGCTGTGGGTTAAAAATGTGCGAGAGAGAGCAGAGCTCTGAAGAATTGTTAAGTTCTGAGGATGGTTGG